>JAXQQM020071355.1:0-81169 GCA_034641835.2 Pinus albicaulis | reverse complement strand
CAAAAGTAATATATGGTCTAGTTTGTTGTTGAGTGTTTATTTTTTGTATTTTTTAGTCAACTTCATCTCAAAGAGAGCCTTGGTGTGCATCTCTTATCAATTTAGAGAATTGAGGAAATATAAAAAGATTACAAGTTATATGCAACATGGTATATTTGAAAAACCAATTTAAATTTATTTTTAAATTAAAATCAGCGTTGTGTTGCAACATTTTTTTAATGTTTCTAAATAACTCCTACCTTTAGCAAAAGATGCTATTTTTATCACCAACATTGTAATGTTGAAGTTTCTAAACTGAATAGTGCTTTTATACTTATTTAGTTTAAAATTATTTATTTATAAATATAATAAACTCTTATATAAAAATATGTTAAAACAAAGGTTACATAGTAGCTAGTACCTCCTATTTAGCTTAAATATAGCTTATTTAAACTAAAAAATAACAAAGCCAAAGATGCCATCCCAAAAATAAAACAATTAATAAAATGTTGTATTGTGGAATACCATAAAATTAAGAAAAATGATTAAATAATATTGTCTATATTAACATATATACACTTTAATGTGTGTGTGTGTGTGTGTGTGTTTAATATAATAATAAGTCATTTTAAATTGAAAATATGGAGATAAAAATATAATTCATGAAAATTAAAATAATAGAAAAAATAAAAAGTAAAAAAATTAAAAAAATTAAAAAAAATTAAAAATTTAAATAAGAAGGAAATATAACTAAAAACAAAAAAAAATACTAACTAATATAAATGGAAGTTACTAAAGAGGCCATAATAAGACCTCAACCAATCACCTTATAAATAAATAAATTTAAATAATAATAAAAAATAACAAAAATTGAATTCCCAATGTTAAACTATGGATAAGAAACATAAATTTTTGGTCAAAGACAAACTAATACATACTCAAAAAACTAATGCCAATACCATATACGATTTTCTCTTTTTTCTTCACAATTTTTATTCTTATTTAAAACTAGCAATTGCACCAAATGTTGAAAAGGAAGCATCGTAAGGCATAAATTTGAGAAGAACTGTGACATATAAAAAATCAATGAAGATCAAAATTAGTAAACAAAATGTCATTCAAATCTAGAAGCTAAAGAGAAATCACTTACATTATGCCAAATTGATAGATTATGTAACTTTCGAACATAGATTGTCTCTTAATATTCAAAGATGGTATTTCAAGTTCCAATAGCAAATATTTGATGGATTTTGAAAAAGTCCAAGTAGTATATGAGATAAACTAAATAAAATACTATTAATTCATGAACAATATGATGGATATATTTCTAAATCTTAATTTTCATCACAACCTCAAATATTTCAGACATTATTACGTATTAGATGAAAATGAACTAGACATCAGCTCCCAATTATTCACAACATTTGGCATAAAATCTACATCTTTGATGAGAAATTCTAGTGCAGTGCAACAGATGATGTTCTATATCTCCAATGTTTCCTCCGAGAATATCATCTTTGAAATTGTAAAGAAACATTTTGAATCGCATTGACACTAAAAATAGACTATTTTAGTATTTTGCATTCCCCCCCCAACAATACAGAATTTACATCTCTTGGTGGCCAAAATTATAATTTGTATTATAACTTCTTATATATATTATCGATTTATATTGACAATTGCAACAAACCATTGTAGAAATTTACTTGGTGAAGAAACCTCTACATAGTTGAAGACATTGATTATTCACACAATCCAATAAACCACCAACCACCTATATTTCAAAGTTACCTTAACTACTCAACAAAAATTGATTAAAAGAAATAAAAACCTAGAAGTAGTCTAATGAGTATGGCAATGATTGTCTATTGTCTTTTGGCAATGATTGGAAATTGGGATCATTTGTCATTGATCAACAATTGACTGAAAAAGAACCATTAGGAAATTCATTTGAGTAAAAAAAAAATAGATAATATGTTGTGGCTACACATTGAGATGGACTGAAGTCGATACAACAAAAAAGCCAACAATGGGAATTGTTAGTGACTTCTAAAGGAATTGTTTGAGAAGTATATGAAAATTAGCTGGAAATTCGACATATCATTGCACGTCGTTCCATTTGAAGTTCAGCACTGCGATAGTATGTTAATTCTCATTATTTTTTATTGCTAAATTTTCGATGAGACTATATTGAAGCAGGAAACTCGCCATGCCTAAACAGAGCATTAGAGAATATGCATTTTGGCTATCACTTGAATGATTTTTTATATGTCACAATTCTTCTTGAATTTATGCCACTTGTCAATTCAATGTCTAAATATACCTAAAAGGATGGTCATATCCATTCCAATAATTTTTAGAAGTTCAAGGATGTTGCTTCTCAAGAAAGGTCATGATAGAGCAAGAAATCAAATAGGATTAGAAATCAATATCTAAACTAAAATCAGTGCATCTAATGCAAAGAATCAAATATAATTATAAATCAACAACATATGCACTAAAATCAATGCATCTAGTGCAAGCAATCAAATAGGATTAGAAATCATCATCTACACTGAAATGAATGCATATAGTACAAGAAATATTCTTCCCTCTCCCCCCACCATCTATGTCTATATATCCCTCCATCTCTCCTTCTTCATCTCTCTATCTCACCACCCCAAATAGACACACACAATATCTCCATACTTATATATCTCTACCTCCCTCTCTCTATCTTTCTCTTCCTCCCTTTCTTCACCTCCCATCTATATCTCTATCTCCCTTTACCTTTCCTTTGTATCTTTATATGTCACCCTCAAAACATACACACTCTTTCTCCATATCTGTATATCTCTCCCCCTCTCTCCCTCTCTCTTTCCCTTCATACTCCCTCTCTTCTATCTCTCTTCCCTCCTCTCCTCTCTCCCTCTCTCTCCATATCCCTTATCAATCCCTCTCTCTCTCTCCACCTTTCTCTCTCTATGTATTTCTTCTTACCTCCCTTTCTATTTCCCTCCAACTCCATCTCTCTCTAAGGGAGGTAAGAAAGAAATACTTGCGAAGATGATTATGCTATTTTTTCCCCATCACAAATACTTAGGATGTCCAAGAAGATAACCTTTACACAAACCTTTTATCACAATCTTAATGGGCAATCATGGTGATGCAAGAAGATAGAGATTCATTGGTGCCAAGATGATTATGCTATTTTTTTCCCCATCACAAATACTTAGGATTTCCATGAAGATAAAATTTACACAAAAATTTAATCACAATCTTAATGAGAAATCATGGTGATGCAAGAAGATAGAGATTCATTGTTGCCAATATTATTATGCTATTTTGTTCCCTGTCACAAAACTATATTGAAGAAATACATTATATATCTTGTCATGATGAGCATGAATTCTATTAAGATGAGGGCCTAAGTAACATCTCAACTTAGCAATATGCATCTTCATTATGTTAATAAGTTACAATTTATCACCAAATTATCAAGAGACTTAATTCAAATGAGAGGTCCAATTAGACTCTCTCTTGTTTTGGATACACTATAAGAAAAAAGGACATTGGTGAGGGTCATGCTTGTGATGAAACTTTAAGTGATCCGGGATCAAGGGTGCAATTGGCTCTTATATAATTTAACTGGAACCTCTCTTCATAGTCCTATATGGATTCATCAGGCCCTAGATTCATCCTGAATATTTCCTCTTTAGTTTTCTTGGACCTACATTAGTCCCTATAATTTTTGTTGAAGGCCTCTTGCATCTAAGCCCAGGTAGTGATGTTATTCCCAGGTAGACCCATGAACCAGCACAAGGTTGCATCCTTAAGGGTCTATGGGAATAGCTTCAGATTTTGATCATTTGAGGCATAGTCATAGGTCCTACAGATAACATCAAATTCAAACATGAATGTGTCAGGGTCCTCATAGGTAAGTCCATGGAAATGTGGAAGGGCTGAGGGGTTGATTTTCTTCATTTTAGTTTCCCCATATGTATCTCTAATGGGAAAGACTCCCTGGGCTTTAGTCTCAGCCATGGCTTGAATAGGTGAAGTAGGTTCCTCTAGTGAAACAAGTTCTTCTTCTTCTCCAATAGGTTCTTCAAAATTTTCAAAAGGCTCCCCTATGGTGTGTTCAACCTCACAGTCACTAAAGAAGAATGAAGGGTGGCTATGTGGGGATGTGGGGGTTTTTGATGAAAAATTTCCTTGAATATCCCTACTCCTACGAGGCATGAAATCATATTTTTTTGTATTTTTTTCAATACTTTTAAAACAACATGTCAAAATAAATTAGAAAAGAATGCTAAAATAGAACCAAAGCATCTACTAGACACCTCCCCGACAATGACACCAAAAAGTGGCGAGCCCTGGTATTGCACCAAGAATGCTACAACTCCCAGAGGCTAATATACTTTACTTTATAAACCTGATATTCATACAAACTTGGAGGTGACAATGCTATATACATAGTAGATGCATTCTACTCATTTCATCCTCTTCTAAGTCCTACGAAAGGGTATTATTTCTAGGGTTTTTGAGTGAACTTTGTCACACTTCTTATTTATACCTAGAACTACCGGTGACTCAAAATAACTACTTCATTAACCTTCAAATCACTATTCTGAAGCAAGGAAATACATCTAAATAATATGAAAGGAATGAAATATACAAATTAAGCTATGGCAAAAAATGGAAGCAAAGTAGGCATCTTCATGAAGTAAATTGTTGAATTGAAATTGCAGAAAGAAGATTAATCTAATCACACATTTCTGGGCCAAATGGTTAAACGCACTCTGTCTACTTCATGCTTTAGCTATCATGATTTTACTCATGCATCTAATCATGACCTAATTATTCTTGTAAATGCATTGTTTTGTAGCAAGGAAGAGAAAGCGCTAAGGTGGCTTAGGAAGGTCTTGAACTCATGGATATAGGGTTGAAGGTGTCTTGATGGTTTTGGAAGGTCTAGGTGAGGTGGATGACGGTTTTTAGGCTTAAGGAGAGGCCCAATGGTGATGCTACAAGTGTTGCTACAGGTTTCCTGTAGTGCTACAGGAAAGTCTTGAATTTCTACAGGAAACAGTTCAAGGGAAATCCAAGGCAAAAAATGATGGAGAAAAGCATAGGGGAGTTGTATGAAGGTGTATTTGGATAAATGGAGGTGGCCAACCCATTTTTCAAGCTCAAAACCTCTTGAGAAGCCTATATTTCACTTCTAGGGTTGCTCACGGTGTGAAGGTGAAAATATTAAAAAAAGGGCTGAAGAAAATTTGATGGAAATAAGGTTGATGATGGGTGGGAAATTAAGCTAAGGGTACTGGTGGAGTCCTCCTTTGCTATGCTACTTGAGCCTGCAAGAAAACTACCTGTTCATGCAAAAAAAAATTGGCAAATATATGATGAAGGAAATGGAAAAGATGAGTTTAATTTGGAAAGAAATGTTGGAAATATGATGCAGAGTGTTGTCCTTGATGGCAACCCACTGAATAAAGATGAAGACATGCGACTATTGACATGTGTTGTCCTCGATGGCAATCCACCTGATGAAGATAGTCTTGACCTGATGAACTTAGTAAATGATGTAAATCTGATGTGATATGATGTTTGTTGACAATATGATGTAGAGTGTTGTCATTGAATGGCAACCCACTTGATGAAGATGATGGCAACTTACTTGATGAAGTTGTGCTTGATAGAATATGTTCTTGATGAAGTAAATCTGATGTATCTGCAGTGTGTACAAAAGGCAGTGAAGAAAAGAAGTCAGCATGTGCTAAATCTTGATGAAAAGAGTATGTCTCTAGGAATACGCGGATCTGTCTAAGGGAAGTCACATATGCACGCGGAAAAGAACGTGCCAAGTCGCGTATGGGCTAAAAGCGCTCTAAAAGTGCAAAACCAGGGGTAATCACCATGGTATTGACCCATTGTATTGGGCAATGATCCGCCTAATTGACCCCGTCCAGGAATACCATCGGATGTAATGTGGTTTTGGGCTCATGGTATTGAAAGAGGGGCTCATGGTATTGACAAAGGGTAAACCTATATAAGGAGAAGAAATTCATTGTGCAAATCATGAGTGTGGGTGCAAGATGTCTGAGCTTGAATGAATACTTCTCTCTGAAGTAGATCTGAATGGAAAAGGTTACACTTGAATGATAAATCTGAATGTATGATGCACCAATGATGAAGAAGGGGATCTAGATCTGAAATGTACTTGTATCTACTAGATCTGCTTATGGAAGGGTTAGATCTGAATTGAGGTGAACATCTGTCTGAAGTAAAAGGGTAAATCTGAACAGAATTGCTGATCTGAAGAAGTATGCTGCTTTATAATTGTTACACAGTAATTTGTCACCGTCCCTACCATTCCCCGTCCCGCACAATGGAGGACCCATTATGTGACCAATAAGCAGTGTCATGCCTTGCAAATACCATCATGGCATCCTTTCTGAGGACATCATTCCTTCTGTTGATCATTTCTGAACGGTCCCTAAAGCTTCCCACTGTTTTGTTATTTGTAGCCGTGCTATTGCTCGCGTAATGGGGAAAATTAACAACGGGCCGCGATTGGCGCTGTCCCCGATGTTGTACCCGCCACTACGTTTATGGAAAGTTTTTTTTAAAAAAAAAGCGAAGTTTCGATCCCAACAACTTGATGGATGAGTCATCGAATTAGTTTCGCACAGACCTTTGACCTTCCTCCTTTGGCCTCTTGTTTCCACCTTATGAGAACCTCCCAAAGGATAAGGCCTCCTTCCACTATTATAGGGACCTAACCTCCTCCTCTCACTCATTCACTCATCATGTCATCCATCTATGAAAGAAGTGAGAAAGTGGCCCAAATAAATGTTAAGTCTTGAAGCTTTGCATCTCCTATTCCCAAGTGCCTTTGTGCTGTAAAGAATCCCTTCTTTCCCTTAAGGCCCATTCAAGCGAGGAGACCATTGTTACGAGACTCTGGAGAGGTTTTCCCTTTCCTTGGCGAGCTTTGCGAGACGTGGACGACCGGAGACCCATTCGAAGGAGGCTGCGACGTCAGAACTTGGTTGTAACTTCTATTCGTTTATCATTTTAATAGATAGCTATAGTCCCACTTGGTTCACACTCTTTTGCAATCATAGTATCACGAGTAATATCTTCCGACCGATATTTAATTCATTATCTTTCGTTCTCATATCATTCGTCTCTTACGTGATAGCAGTGTTGTTAGGTCCACGGAGATCGTGGTTAATCGTCTGCCAGTAATTTGGAAAGGACGCTGCATAACTCTTCTTCGGATCTTCTACGTTGGAATCCGGTAGGCTCTTATCCCAAGTCTTTCATTTTAAGTAACTAGGAGCTTGCGTCATAGCATTGTTTGTTGTTGCTAGACCCACTGCCTTCCATTTGTGGGATCAGCCTCTGTCATGAGGTTACCTCATCCAACAAATTGCAGCGACACTCTGAGGATAAAATTAATGGCCACGATTACAATGTGAGTAAAATTAATCGCCACGATTACACACGCACAGCAGATATTGCTTGTTGACCGTGTGACCGTGTGCCCTTAACTCTTTTTCAGCCCGTGTGTGGTTTTGAGTTTGATGGCAACTTTTTCAGAGTTTACCAACCAAGGAATCCCCTCAGAAGGGAATCCTGGTCATTTTTCTCCTTTTGGAAATGTTGGTGCTCCTTACATGGCGACGTTGTCCCTTCCTGGGTTAACGGTTGGGTTGCCTGTTTGGTTGTTCTCAACCTCTGTTGTCCCGAATGTCTCCACTACTGTTCAATCAGTCTCTCCACCCGAACAACATCATGTTGATTCCAAGGCGGACCTCTCCCCTTCTTCGCCCGTTTCTGCGTCCTCCTCTTCTACTTCGCCTGGTGAAAGTCTGGATTCAAGTAACCAGGTAGCTAAGAAGAAGAAGAAGAAGACAAAGAAGAAGAAGTCTGATGAGCGAGAGGTTAAATGTACAGCTACTGTCCCTAAGGAATCTCCTCTCGATAGTCCTTCCAACCCTCCTAGGAAGGTCAAGTTCCCGTGCATGTTGTGCACGGGAGACCATCTTCTTCGAGACTGCCCTGGCATTCCCAAGGTGCTTGAAGCATGGTCCAATGGTCGTCCACCGTTGCCTTTGGCTTCCGGGAGTCAGGTTGGGGGCACTGGTAAGGCTCCTAAGAAGCAGGGTAAGATCACCAATCCCTGTAAGTTGTGTGAAGGGCACCATGCTATTCACCTTTGTCCTTATATGGATGAAGCCAAGTGAGTCTTGGACAACCTGAATGTTTCTACACCACGCCTCCCGGCTGGTTATAAACAACTTTCTTTGAGTCTTCCACCGGCTGATGCCGTGATTGGTCAAGGGTCATCCTTGGTCGATCCCACTCCTCCAGAAATTCAGATTCAGGAATCCGTTCCCGACCAACCATTGGTCGTGGGATCGGTCGAACTAGCCCCGTCCGCGGTGCACCAGGTCTTTTCTGTCGAGAGTGGATCTCACACCCCTCATGTCCTTCTGGTCTCTTCAGATTCTTCAGGCTTGGAGAAAGATTCTCCTGCCCCTGTACTTCAAGAAGCCCCTCCTCCACCTCCCATGATGGAGGCTTCAGAGGATATCCCTCCCGCCTTCAAGATGGAGGTCATGGAGGATGCTTCTTCTACCGTAACATCAGGGGAAGACCTTCGCTTGTTGATGGTAGCATACCCTCAGGAGTCGTTTAGTCACTTCTTGTTGGGAGATCGATTTACTTGAGGTTGTAACCAGTCTTATGTGCCTTTCGACTCTGATGCGGGCTCTTTGATGTGGTTGTACCCGGCACCATTATAGACGAAGGTGCGTCACAGTTGGTGTGTCTTCAACTACACCAAGCTTTCGGTTCGCCGCAGCAGCATTCACAACGAGAATCTGCTCACGCCCTGCCATGAAGGACATGTCAACCGTTGGGGATCCTTCCAAGGTTACCTGTTACTTTGGGAGGTAAAACCGTCCATATGGACGTGATGGTCGTTCCGGGCCCTTTGGATTTAATCTGCTCCTGGGGCGTGATTACACCTATGCCATGGGAGCACTTGTCTCCTCCCTCTTTCGCGTGATGTGCTTTCCACATGAAGGACGGATCGTGACCATTGATCAGCTTTCGTTCTTTGGTCCTAATATGGCATCTGGTCCGCCATCACCCCCTCCTAGTTTCTATCCACCCGTTGTATCTGCTCCGCCGCAGGTCAACTATGTGGCTACTTACCCCGTGCCTGTGCTCAGTGATGATGCCGTCGTGCATCGAGTGCTGGGGGCATTGGGTCCTGACTTCCAGGATGATTTCCTCCCATCTGGTGTGGAACTCTTGGAAGAAATGACTTCTTGTTCATTATGATGAAGTCGGTCGGAGCACAGTTCCTTGTCTTGTGTCAAGCTCTTTAAAAAATGAAACAAGGTCGTCGGAGCACAGTTCCTTGTCTTGTGTCAAGCTCCTTAAAAAATGAAACAAGGTCGTCGGAGCATAGTTCCTTGTCTTGTGTCAAGCTCCTTAAAAAATGAAACAAGGTTTGTCGGAGCACAGTTCCTGGTCTTGTGTCAAGCTCCCTAAACCATGAAACAAGGTGTTTGAGGATAGTTCTTTTAATGTGTCAACCTCGTTAAAATAATGAAACACGTTCCCGATCAATTCGAGTCTTTGTTTAGATCTCGTAAAATCCCAGTCGAGTCTTTCTCTTGATCTCGTAATTTGAACCTTCACTCCATCTGCCTTTCATATGGAATGAAGCTTGGGGGGCATGTACCTCGAATTGAGTCACCATGCTGGGGGCACGCTCACTTTTTCAAGCATAGTTTGTTTCCGTTTCAAGCTTGTGTAAAAATGAAACCGGTTTCAAGCATAGTTTATCTTTGTTTCAAGCTTGTGTAAAAATGAAACCATTCTTATTTTACCTCTTGAGATTGCCATTTTATCAGCCTATTTCTGCCAGATGAGCCTTGGTTTTCTCACTCCATTGTCACTATCTGCTTGGCCGATCATATGCCTTCACTTGGTTGTTTTACCCGTTCCTGAGGAACCGCTGCTATGAGTGGTCTTGTTAGCCAGCCTCTCGACCTTTATTTGTTCAGAGTAGTTCCACCATTACCGGAACCGGTTGCTACCCTTTATACCACTCGTTCCTCCAGGAGGAGTCATCTTTCAGCTCTTTTCTGACTCTCTAAACATGAAAAGATTGCCGAGGCCCTTGTCATTTCGATCTCGTTAAAATGGACACGAAGAAGCATCCACTCGAAGTATAAAGTTTAACCTTTTTGGTGGGATAGATTATTTACGAAAAAGGAATACCCTAACCTATTGCGACTAGGAGGTTTTCTCAGACATAGTTTTCTACCTTTTCGGGTCTAAGGAACTATTTGCGAAAAGGGACCATTGGATTTTACTTTTCCGTTGTCTTTTCAAACTCTCTAAACATGAAAAGACGTTGAGTTCTCCCTTTGTAAGACTCGTTAAACCTAAATGACATCGGAAATTGCCAATCATGACGTTATTTGAGTTTCTCCTTCCTAGGGCTCGTTAAATGTACTAGGATGGGTTTGTCCAAAGGATGAACTTATATGACAAGCATATGGTATCCTCTTCAAGCTTGTGTAAAAATAAAGAGGTACTCACCGAAATGGTGGGGAAAAATGGAACCAAAACCCTCGTCGTGTCGGCAGTATGTTGCTCTTGAACATGGCACTTATATGAATTCGTGTCGGGTTGGGGACAAAATCTCATCTCGTTACTGCGCTTTGCCTCTGTGGTTGTTTGAGTAATCCTTTTGACCTCTTCTTGCTCACCTGCGTCCCATCATGACCTGATCTTTTGATGTCAAATCTTTGTCAAATCCTTATCCATTGCAAATATGTTCAAGAAAGTTGACTACACCAATGCAACAACCTTCCTCTGTTTCTCATATAGTCCTGATTCGCGACAAAACATCATGTTCCTCTGTCTCGTGTCGATGATGTGGGAATCATTATGGCCCACCTTCGATCAAGGTCACTTCCTGTCGACATCAACTCATTATCCGGGAAGTTGGTCTAGAGACTCCTTATGGTACCTTGGAGCCTGCATGCCTCAATGGCAGGTTCGTCGCATTCGACAAGAGGTTTACATCATTGGCCTCCGATCGAGTGATTCTGCGGGTGTTCGACATCAACTCATTTATTCACACGTCGTGGATTGTACCTGTAGTACCTTGAGGACCATCGTCATTATTGGTGGTTTCTCTCGCGTCTGTTAACAGCTTTCATCATTGGCTGGTAATCAGACGATGTTCTTGCATGTTCGACTTCAGCTCACATATTCGCATACTTGAACTTGTACTCTGTTGGGTCGAGATGGAGCGCAAGACCCTGGATTGTGTCTGTTATAATCCAGGCTGCGATTGTGGATTATTATCATTATGTACATGACTCATTGATTGGATGGCTGCGACCATACCTGAGTCTATTTATTTGGTCTTAGTTGGATGGCTGCGCCCATACCCTAGATCCGGATTATAGCATACTCTGTTTCGGATGGATGCGTCCATACCACTTATACATCATGTACTTGAGATATCAGTTGTATCTTTCTGCGCAGGTTTTCCGACGGCGGGCCTTCAGTTGAACATGTTCTCGTAAAGCATTTCACCCCTCTCTCTCTCTCGGGCCTCATACTTTAGGGGGCATCTGTTACACAGTAATTTGTCACCATCCCTGCAATCCCCATCTCGCCCATTGGATGGTCATTTTTGTGACCAATAAGCGGTGTCATGCCTTGCAAATACCATCATTGCATCCCTTTCCATGAGGACAACATTTCTTCTGTTGATCATTTCCTGAGCAGACCCCTAAAAACACTTGTTTTTGGATTGGCGCTGGTATCCCGTTATGTACCCGCGCCAATGAGGAAAAATTAACACTGAGCCCGCGCCAATTGGCGCTCTGTCCCAGTTAAGCACCCGCGCCACTCTGCTTTTGGAAAGTTTTTTAAAAAAGAGGCGAAGTTTCGATTACAACAACTTCGTGGATGAGTCATCAGGAGTGGTTTCGCCTGAATAACCACGGCCTTCCTCCTTTGGCCTCTTATTTCCACCTTATGGGGAACCTCCCAAGGGATAAGGCCTCCCTTCCACTATTGTAGGGATCCCAACCTCCTCCTCTCCTCTATAAATATAGCCTTCATCCATTGATGAAGGGGCTGAAGGGCTGAAAGTCTTGAAGTGCTGAAGCTTTGCATCTCCCTATTCCCAAGTGCCTTTGTGCTGTAAAGAATCCTTCTTTCCCTTAAGGCCCATTAAGCAAGGAGACCATTGTTACGAGACTCTGGAGAGGTTTCCCTTTCCTTGGCGAGCTTTGCGAGACGTGGACAACCGGGGACCCGTACGAAGGAGGCTGCGACGTCAGAACTCGGTTGTAACTTCTATTCGTTTATCACTTTAATAGATGACTATGATTATGGTTCCACTCCTTTTGCAATCATGTTTCATCTGAAGTATCTTTTCGACCGATATTTAGTTACGTATGTTGGTTCCTATGCATGTATCTGTTCGTTTCTTCTGTGTGCAGGTGTTCGTCCACGGAGATCGTGGAAGGATTGTGATCTGCCAGGGCTGAAGGACGGGGGCATCTTCTTCTTCAGATCTAGCGTTGGAATCCAGGTAGGCTCTTAACCCAAGTCTTTCATTTCGTAACTAGGAGCTTGCGTCATAGCATTGTTTGTTTGTTGCTAGACCCCTGCTGGGCTAGTAGGGATCGCCTCTGTCCGCGGGAGGATTTGCCTCATCAACAATAATGATTGAAGATCTATACGCTGCTTCGCCGCGGAGGAAGCGTGTGTCTGCAACCGACGCGACGTATGCGCAATGAAATTGGCTTTGTAATTCGTACAGAATGTATATGCAGTTTATGTGGATGGAAGCGTGTATACGCATGATGAAGCGCGTATGCAAACTGGGGTTTGCTGAAAAATGCAATATTAAAAATATAGATCTATTCTATTTGTGTTTGCTGCTATCGTATTCTGCGGTGAGTTGCACAATATCAGAGTTTGGTTGTGGTTGAAACAGAAAGGATGAAAAGGGTCAGTGTGAAAATTGATAAAACGTGGTCCAAGGTGGTGCTGAGGGTTGTAGCCTTCAGTCAGGGGGTTGTAGCTCCCTTCCAGGTGAGGCTGGTAAACGAGATCGGGGGGTCGTAGCTCCCTTCCAGGAGAGGCTGGTAAACGAGTCGGGGGGTTGGAGCTCCCTTCCAGGAGAGGCTGGTAAACGAGCGCAGGTGGGTGCCTGCGTGCTGGTCAAGTCTGCGCCAGCACATATGTTGTAAGATGTTTTCTCTATATTAAAATATTGAAGGCTGAGCAACTGCAGCGGTGGTTTTCTCCCGATTTGGGTTTCCACCTAAAAATCCTGGTGTTCATGTGTGATGCTTTGTGTGATGGTTTATTCTGTTCTTACTGCACATGTTTACTGATTATTGAACATCTGATGAATAAATGATGGAATGGTTT
Organism: Pinus albicaulis; assembly: GCA_034641835.2. Lineage (NCBI taxonomy): Eukaryota > Viridiplantae > Streptophyta > Pinopsida > Pinales > Pinaceae > Pinus > Pinus albicaulis. Next base: position 67,711 of record JAXQQM020071355.1, on the reverse strand, counting down.
AAGTGAAAATTTAATGACATATCTAGATCTCTGTGTATACGCAAGTTTTATAAAGGGGATCCGCGTATATACGCTAGTTTACTGAAGGAAAGTAGCGTATGGGTTTTAAGGAATGAAAAATTAAAAAGATTTGATTATGCAATAAATACTGATTCACCCCCCCCTCTCAGTATTTTTCCCAACAATTGGTATCAGAGCAGGTCCTTGTGCAGAAGCTTGATCCCTTAAAGGAGATCTGTCACAATGGGAAGTCAAGAAGGAGTAATGTCTATAAAGCCACCTCTATTCAATGGAAGCAATCTGATATTCTGGAAGGTACGAACAAAAGCGTATCTGCAAAGTCTTGGTGCAGATGTATGGGCAATCGTGGAAGAAGGTTATCAATACCCGGCAAGTATTCCTACTGATGCAGCTGAAAGAAAGAAGTATGAAATCAATGCCAAAGCAATGAATGTCTTATTGGGAAGCATGTATGAATCAGAATTTGCTAAAGTGATGCAGCTACTTTCAGCAAAAGAAATATGGGACAAAATCATTCTAAGCTATGAAGGAGACACAAAGGTAAAAAGTGCAAAACTCAAAACTCTTAGAATTGAATATGAAAATTTGAAGATGCATAGTGATGAGAGTGTTTCCAGTTTCTTTCTTCGTCTGGATGATATTGTAAATCGAATGAGAAATTTGGGTGAAACCATAAATGATACTACTCTGGTGGAAAAGGTCTTAAGATCCTTGACTTCAAAATTTGACTCTAAAGTTTCAGCTATTGAAGAAAGGCAAGATCTGCAAACGCTTACTATTGTTCAATTACATGGTACTCTGACTGCTTTTGAAATGAGACAAGGAGGTCCTTCTCAAATAAGAGAAGCTGCTTTTAAGGCATCTACAAAAGGAAAGGAAAAGGAAGTTGTTAAAGAATCCAGCTATATATCCGATGAAGAAGAAGCGAATTTCGTGAGAAAGCTCCAACTAGGTACTGGAAGATTCAAAGGTAAGCTTCCCTTCAAATGTTTTGAGTGTGGAAAATTTGGTCACTATGCTGCTAAATGTCCTAATAGAGAAAAACATGGTAAAGGGAAACAATTTGAAAAGAGAAAGAGTTATTATGCAAAAGAAGATGATGATGAAGTGTCTAGTGAAGATGAAGAAGATTCTGACCATGATCTGAAAGTGCTCATGGCAAAGAAGCAAAAGAAGAAGGTTACTCAAGGAAAGGAGATACCTCAGAAATCATGTATAGAAAAAATTTAAGAAGATGAAATAGATTCTGACGAAGCTCTACAAGTGCTCATGGCAAAGAAGAAAAAGAAGAAGCCTACTCGAAACAAGGAGATCTCTCAGAAAACATGGTTAGCAGAAATTGAAGAAGATGAATCAGATAATGATTGGGGTCATCCTTTGCATGATCTTGATGGTACAAACAATAATGAAGTTTGTGAAAGTAGTGTTTTGGAAATAGAGAAAGCTCTCAAGATCAAAGATGAAGAACAACAAAGAGCAATTGATAAGAAAGATTCTATCAACAAAGAGATGATCTCTCAAATGAAAGAACAAATAGAAATGTTGAATGGTCAGGTGGACAAGTATCAAAATCGTATTAAAGAACTAGAAGCAGAAATCAACGATCTAAATGCAGATCTCGAAAAATCAAGCAAGAAGAATGAATGACTTGAAGCTGCAATCATCTTTCTACAAATAGATCTTGAAGCATCAAATAAGAAGAATGAAGAACCTCTGTCATTTGAAAAGGAAGGCCTTGAAGCAGAAATCATCTCTCTCAAAGAAGATCTGGAAAAATCAAATAAGAAGAATGAAGCTCTGCAACAAACATGTGAAGGAAATGAAGGTCCAGTTTGTGAAAGATAATATTAAATGCGAAAGGATTTGGTGAAGATGGAAAGAAAAGAAGAAAGCATAAATAAAGCAATGTCAAGCCTTGGAGGTTCTGAATGCAGCATTCTAAAAGTAAGTGAAAGAAAAGTTACTTTGAGGTTTCATGATAGTACTAACATTTTGGACAATATTCTGAGTAATCAAAGGTCTCCTGCTATCAAACATGGTCTTGGTTTCCATGAAACTGTTAAAGGAGAATCTAGCTCACAAGGAAGTGCCAAAAATTCAGAGGATGTCAATACAAAACCTGATGTGTTGAAAGAAACAAAAGTTCAACCAACAATCATGAATTCTCAAAGGAATTCATTCAAGAACGTTGAATGTTTTAAATGTCATAATTATGGGCATGTTGCAGCAAATTGCAGAAGCAGAACAATTCAGCCACAAACAAACAGGTTCTACTCAGAAAGATACTCTAGTAGCTTCAAGGGATATTGTTTTTCATGTAACATGTTTGGACATAAAGCAGCTGATTGTAAAAGGAGGAAGATTAGAAATAATCATTATGATTCTTATGCTTATTTCTCTGGACACATGAGATGTTATTCTTGTAACAAGTATGGACATGTAGAAAAGGAATGCAGGTTGAACAGATATGAGAAATTGGATAACTTCCAGCACACAAATAGAAAGCTCAAGCAAATCTGGAAAAAGAAGGAGGACCGATCAGAAACGTAGGGAATTCTGACCCTACTGCAGTCATCTGCTTCTGAAGCTGACTTTTCTTATTGACTGCAGGAATGATGTGGGATACAGTATCTGATTTAGTAATGTATCATCACAGGGGGAGAAATGTATGATGTCTCTCATGGTTGAGTTGATTATTCTGGTTATGTTTACTTCTGACAGCACATCTGATGTGGAAAGGACAGGTACAGTAGGTACAAACTCAGAAGGAAATGAAGGAAGATGAATATTTTCTATGCTTCACTTTCCATACGCGGGTTATATTAACAAAAGTCGCGTATACACGCGAGTTACAGCAGGCACAGTCGCGTATGCATTGATGATAAGAGAATTTATCTGATAACTGAAGATCTGGAGCAGAGGTTCAAGGGGAGCATCAGTCTGACTGCTGATGATTGCACTGTTAGCATTATTCTGGTTACACTCATGATAATGAAATGATACATGGGTTCTTGTGTTGAAGATTATGGATGAAGCCTGGTTGCTTTATGATGAAGAGCATTCGTTGTTGAGATGAAAGTCTTATAATTCAGAAATGAGGACAGATCATGCAGAGATTGTTGCTAATAACTTACTGCTGAAGGTGTTTCAGATTGCACAAGTTAAGGAAGAGCACTGGTTTAGGGGGAGCAGCAGGTTGATGATTGCATTGTTGGCAATATGATTGCTTATTCTTTGGTCTTTATGATACTCATGCTCAAAAGATGATAACTTGGTACATGGACTATTATGATGAGTTTTTGAACCCTGGTTGCTTATAAGTATCTTGTGTGCTCACACATGGATGAGTTGGATGTCGTTTGATTCAGAAATAAATCATACTATGGCTGAGAGATCTTTTGCCTACATATGTTACTTCATGTTAAATCTTGAAGATCATGGTGATGATGGACCACATGGATGATTGTTTGACACCTATGTGAAGATGTTATTCTGATATGAGAATATCTCTTGGAAAGATTGTATTGATGCTGCAAAGAATCTGAAGGCTTGGTTACTATTGTGTTGATTCTACAACCGTTCGATGATGCTTGAAGACACAACTACACTATCTGTAGTCCAGGGAAGCAGTCAAATATCTCAGAAAGAAGCTGAACACTGTCTTTTCCTCACAGAGAATTAGATCTGGTTGAATTTTAGAAGATGGCTTGGGATACGCGGGTTTCCTGAAACACAGTCGCGTATGTACGCGAGTTCATGCACAGAAAACCGCGTATGTCTGATTGCTGACAATTTTTGCTTGGAGTCAGCTCTCTTCAGTACAGCTGCAGTGCTGTTTGGTATATCTGATACTGTTTGGTATCTCTGGTGGTATTCCAGTTCTCATAATTATTTTTCTAATGATTTAATGAAGATGCCTTGATGATTTGTTGATGAAAGTGTTCATGATGCACAAACTAAGGGGGAGCCTTAGTCTTACAAAAAGAATGCTTGGATGCACAGATTCAGGGGGAGCATTAGCGTTGTTGAGTATAATGCATTGTTGGCATTATGATTGTTCTGAAATATGTTCTCATTCTTGAGGACTGTCTTAATATCATATATGTAATTTTTGATGAAAAGGTCATGTTGAGACCCATGATGTAATCTGTAATATTCAGTCATGTAAGGACTTGTCAAATATTGTAAACTCACTTGGTTGAGTAGCTGAGTCAAATGTGTAAACCTACGTGGTTGGGTAGTTGAGTCTCATATGTAAATCCACTTGGATGGATAATTGATGTAAGTATGAGTCTTTGGTGATAGGAAGTTCATAGAGTCATGTACTTCATTGAAAAATATGTTTGAAGATTCAGCATGAACTCAGGGGGAGCTTGGTCACTTCAGTATACATCAGATCTGCAGAACGCTTCTTCCACATGAGGAGGAGAAAAGGGGATGAGTGTGTTGGTTTTGATCCGCCCGTTGCCCTTGATGTCAAAGGGGGAGAGTGTGTTGGTTTTGATCCGCTGGTTTTGATCCACTCTTTGCCCTTGATGTCAAAGGGGGAGAATGACATGGTGTTTGAATGCATATAATGGTGTCAAAGAATTGGGAGAGTGACATGGTGTCAATGTACTTATCTGTTGTGGTAACCAAACACCATCGTGGTTGCCATCAAGTCCAAAGGGGGAGATTGTTGGAAATATGATGCAGAGTGTTGTCCTTGATGGCAACCCACTGAATAAAGATGAAGACATGCGACTGTTGACATGTGTTGTCCTCGATGGCAATCCACCTGATGAAGATAGTCTTGACCTGATGAACTTAGTAAATGATGTAAATCTGATGTGATATGATGTTTGTTGACAATATGATGTAGAGTGTTGTCATTGAATGGCAACCCACTTGATGAAGATGATGGAAACTTACTTGATGAAGTTGTGCTTGATAGAATATGTTCTTGATGAAGTAAATCTGATGTATTTGTAGTGTGTATAGAAGGCAGTGAAGAAAAGAAGTCAGCATGTGCTAAATCTTGATGAAAAGAGTATGTCTCTAGGAATACGCGGATCTGTCTAAGGGAAGTCGCGTATGCACGCGGAAAAGAACGTGCCAAGTCGCGTATGGGCTAAAGCGCTCTAAAAGTGCAAAACCATGGGTCATCACCATGGTATTGACCCATTGTATTGGGTAATGATCCGCCTAATTGACCCCGTCCAGGAATACCATCGGATGTAATGTGGTTTTGGGCTCATGGTATTGAAAAAGGGGCTCATGGTATTGACAAAGGGTAAACCTATATAAGGAGAAGAAATTCATTGTGCAAATCATGAGTGTGGGTGCAAGATTTCTGAGCTTGAATGAATACTTCTCTCTGAAGTAGATCTGAATGGAAAGGGTTACACTTGAATGATAAATCTGAATGTATGATGCACCAATGATGAAGAAGGAGATCTAGATCTGAAATGTACTTGTATCTACTAGATCTGCTTATGGAAGGGTTAGATCTGAATTGAGGCGAACATCTGTCTGAAGTAAAAGGGTAAATCTGAATCGAATTGCTGATCTGAAGAAGTATGCTGCTTTATAATGATTGAAGATCTATACGCTACTTAGCCACAGAGGAAGCGCATATATACGCGGCTTTGTTGAAGAAAAAGTGCGTATGCGCAATGAAATTGGCTTTGTAATTCGTACAGAAGTATGCGCGAGTTTATGTGGACGGAAGCGTGTATATACGCGACATCAGTGAAAGGAAAGCGTGTATGCAAACTAGGGTTTGCTGAAATCTGTGGTAAGAAATGTCTGATCTAATCTGCTGTGTTGCTGCTATCTGTATTCTACTGTTCTGAGTTGCCTGTATCAGTTTGGTTGTATGGTTGAGCTTGAAGGATGAAAAGGGTCCGTTGTGAAATTGGGATGAAACGTGGTCCAAGGTGGAAGCCGAGGGTTGTAGCCTTCACCGTGGGTTGTAGCTCTCTTCCGTGAGGCCGGTAAACGAGACGTGGGGTCATAGCTCCCTTCCGGGAGAGGCCGGTAAACGAGTCGTGGGTTGGAGCCCTTCCAGGAGAGGCCGGTAAACGAATGCTAGGAGTAGTATGCGTGAGCAGCTGTCTCGCCAAAGACATATGTTGTAAGATGTTTTCTCTATAATAAAATATTGAAGGCCGAGCAACTGCAGCGGTGGTTTTCTCCCGAATTGGGTTTCCACCTAAAAATCCTGGTGTTCATGTGTGATGCTTGGTGTGATGGTTTATTCTGTTCTTACTGCACATGTGTACTATTTATGGAACATCTGATGAATGAATAATGGAATGATATAAGCAAAGAACTAATGACATAATTAGGTCTCTGTGTATACGCAAGTTTTATAAAGGGGATCCGCGTATATACGCTAGTTTACTGAAGGAAAGTAGCGTATGGGTTTTAAGGAATGAAAAATTAAAAAGATTTGATTATGCAGTAAATACTGATTCACCCCCCCCTCTCAGTATTTTTCCCAACAAGAAAACCTACTTAAGCATTGAAATATAAATCTAACTTAGTATTCTAGACGTGTTCATGACACTACAAAAACATAAATATTATTTCCAAGAAATCATAAACTAAAGAGAAACTTTGGCATGTGGTGAAGATCTGCCCTCCTCAAGCTCCAATGAAAGGGATGAGAGATGGAGGCTTGGCAAGCAACTTTTTGAGTTTATAAGATATTCTACCAACATTTATGAAAACTTAACTACAACAAAGACAAATGGAAGAAAACTAAAAAGAGTGAATTGAAATGTAAGAAAACTAGCTAAAATTCATAAATCAAACTAGCTACAATGACATAAAAATAAGCATGAATACACAAGAGAGACTAAGGGCATTGGATTGGGCCCTAACCTACAAGCCTAGCCATCTGAAACTAAACCAGTGAAGAACAATCTGAATAATCATCTTATTGTAGAAAATAGTCTCATTACATAATCATAAAAGTCTCAAAAACCTATTACAAGAGCTACGAGTCTATTAGATTCCTTCAAATTTCAAATCCTAATGAGCTCTTGCTCAGCCCTATTTAACCTATAGAGTATCTACCAACAACTCCATAAAAAGCAAGTGATGTTTCCCCTTTAACTGCAAGAGAAGTGGAGATTTGGGGCACTTGATTTCCCACTTGCTTGGCTGCCTTTGATTTTGAGCTGTTGGAGGGAATATCAAGGATCCCTTGGCTGCCTTTAGGAATTAAGGAGGTGGATAACCCCCCTATAATATCTCCTTGTTGTCTAATATGAGCTTTACTTTGCAAAATATTCATCAAAAGTGCAATATATTCGTGATTATCCTGCATTTAACCCATATTAGGCATTCGAAGTATGACAAGCTTTAATCACCATCCACACTAGCAACATAAGACCATAATATAATTTAAATGTGAGAAAGAGAGACTTAATAAGGCTAAAAAGGTGACAATTAACCCTTCCAATATACCTAATGATGGAGCTCATCTCCTATATTATTTATTCATGCTTTATTTAAACAAGCTATGGTTTTTCTACTCAATAAATGGTACAACCTCATCTAAAATTTTCTTGAAGCGAAAAGCTTTATGGTCTGGTTTTTGTAATTTTTTTAGGACAATATGTTATGTCTCATTCCTAGGAGGAACTTTCTCAGGCTGAAAATGAGCAAGCATTATATGTTGAGGAATCTCAAGCTTGCAATTCCTATGAAAATGTATATTGTTTTCATAAATTTTTTTCTTGAAACTAGAAGCCCTATGGCCTAGTTTCTACATATTTTTTAGGACCACATGTTATGTCTCATTCATGGGAGAAACTTGCTCAGATTGAAAATGAGCATTGTATGTTGAGGAATCTCAAGTTTCTGATTCCTATGGAAGTTTATATTATTTTTGGTGATGCATATGGTGAACATAAAGGGGCTCCAGTGATTTTCATAATGATGCTACCTTGTAAATTCCCTTCTTACCAATTTCCCCAAATTATTTACATGTTGCACAACATTGTTTTGGATCTGATGGAATTCATTCATGGAATTCCACATATGCATTAACTCTCACACAAGAGGTGTTGCAATATAAAAATATTCTTACTTGCAATGAATGTTGTGAGAAAATCCTACCTCAGTAAATAGTTGATATCACTGATACAATCATCAAATATATCGAAATATGTGTTAGTTTTATGTTTCTTCCAAGTTCTAATTGCTTTCTCAAATTTGATATAATTAAAATATCCAATGCTATTGAGAGAATATTTGTCCTGCAATCGAGATATTTTATGGAAAGAGAATCAAGAAAATTTTTTATTGTTAAGGGCATCAAGTGACTGATGCCATACCAAAATGGAATTTTTGTGTCTGTCAATAGATGATTTATTTTCCAATTTTAGATATTACATGAAGTACAATTATGGGGGAAATTGATGAAAACAATCATAGAATCCAAGATACTCAAGGAAAGATAAATACAAGCAAGTGGTTAAGAAACTATCAAAGCACAAAAAGAATACCAAACATGTCGAAATTTCTAGAGGATATTCTTGAGAAGAGACTGCTAGTGAAGTCCACTGATGTATTAACAATCAAGATGACATTAATGGAGAGACAATGTAACAACCCTGGTAAAAATCCATGTAAAAAATATATAAGACCACAGTTGATGGGACATGTATTCCGAGCTAAATGGTAGGAAAAAAATCTTAGTGGGTGTTCATTCAGTTTATTAAGGCCAAAGGAAATTGGAAAAGGAAATGGAAAAGGTATGAGGAATTAATTGACATTTTATTTACAAAAAAATGGAAATTAGGAGAAAATGAAGGTGAAAGGTCACATGTTTCATGTGAGGAGGAAAATAATGGAAAATGAAGAAAATAGAGGCCTCATTAATAAAAGGGCTTATGAGGATCAGTTTGCAAGCTTTTTTCTCAAGCTTTTATTCAATGCAGTTTTGGAGCTGTCATTATTCTCTCTCTCTCTCTCTCTCTCACACACACACACTCTTCAATACTTAGAGTTTTCTTGGATCACTCTTGGAGAGTGTGGAATACTTGGTGATTTGGATAAAGAAGGCAAAGGAAGAGTAGGAAAGTGCAAGCGTACATCGGGATCAGGAACTACAACGAGATTTGATTGCAGGTATCAAGTTGCATGCTTTTTTTCCTCATTGGTTTTGGCATGCATTGGAGTACATGTGGATTTTCCTAGCCTTTCCATTTCTTGGGTAGCCATGGTGTTGTGGGTTTATTTCCATTGATTGTTTTCAAGTTGGTTCTCATGTTTCCTTTAGCTGTTTGATTGAGTTATTATTTCTTGGATCCTTGGTTGGAAAAATGCTATGGAGCACAATGAACATCTATTGGGTTGAGTTACTAGTCCTAGAGCCTTGGTTGGAAAAACACTTAAGAGCCTTATGTGGGTTAAGTTACTAGTCCTGGAGCCTTGGTTGGACAAACACTATGGAGCTCGGAAACAACTGGGATTGAGTTACTAGTCTTGGAGCCTTGGTTGGAACAAACACTCTGGAGCCCTGGAGAAACTTGGATAAAGACTGATCCGTGATGGTTGTGATGTCTGACTGTGAGGTAGAATCACTGGTAGAGGGTTGTGGTGGTTTTCCCTCTGGAACCCCTGGATTGATTATGTTTGATGTGTTTGATGATATCCTACATTCATGCTTGGAATAAGGCATGGGGGTGAATGGCTGGAGTGAGACTTGGCTCAACTAATATATGGTTGGGTGGAACGTGGAAGTCCCATCTCTAGTCGGTTTTTACATTCAGTAATGAGGAGCACATTCCTATGGTATTTGGTATGAAAATGTATGGGTTTATGTATGGATTTTATTGTTGTTGTATCCATTGTATTTATGTTGTTATTGTGTTTTTTATAAGCATGTATTCGATCAGAGATGATGTATGGCTCTAAGCATGTTTTTACCTGTAAACGAATACACAATGTATCTATAGTCAAATAGACTGTATTTTAGCTTATGATGTAGGGGAGAAATGATTCTTATATATTCTCAGATTAGTAAGAGACCCCTATGTTTAAATTTGTTGTTTATACCTGTACATGCAATGTTTGTTACATGTTTGACGAAATTATTGTCATGGTTAGGAGTGGTCCGAATGAGTTCCTGATGATGTAATTTCTTATGTACCTATTTTTTTAATGTTGTTTATCATCTCCTATAGTTTCATGAAGTTCTGGGCAGTGACCTAGGCTCTAGGGCTAAAAAGGTGATACAAATCCTGGAGTTGCAGGCACAAAAATGACCAAACTGGGCCCTGGCTGCTACCTTTCCTTGGCATGCCCATGACTATAGGATTTTAGCTGCTACCTTGCCTTGGCATGCCCATGGACAAGGCTCAAATATTTCAAAAATTCAGTCTCCCTTAGGGTTCAGGGGCCTGGAAGGTTGGGTAACCTCCTGAGGATGTTTTTGATGATGTGTAAGGTGTGTTTGTCTTGTTTTCGTTGATTCCACTTCCTTAAGGTCATCTAGGAGGTTGAATCTCATATTAGTAGCCTCTCGTCGCATGTATACCCTGGTTGGCCGGTTACTTGGGTAGATGTGGGAAGAGGGTGCTACAAAGTGGTATCAGATCATGGTTCAACCCTTTGACTAGATGGGTGGTGTGTTGGTCATGCTTTTATGCTGGTTGCATATGTGTTTAGTATGCTTGTGTTCTATATGTGCTTGTTTCATTCGTGTTGTGTTGGCCATGGTGGCAGTGGTGTCGCCATGGAAATTTTGATGGTGTTGTTGTCAACATGTTTTCATGAGTGTATGAATGGTTATGTGTTTCTCATGCTTGTGTATTGTTTGTGCACCCTTGCTTACATATTGTTACATATTGTACATGCATTTTTTTCTTACGCTAGGGTTACATATTGGTTATTCTTGTGTATTTTTCGTGTATGCTCGCTTGTGTGATTTCATATGTTGAACATGCATTGGTCGTTAATGATTGGTTATTCATGTCAAGTGGGTGCATATGGTCAAGTTTGCATTGGTTTGGTGAAGGTTTTTGTGCATAAGGTCATTGTATGCAATTAAATCATCATGATGATATTGGTATGTTATGATTATAATGTGTTGGCTAATATAGAGCAGGATATACAAACCATAAAATTGAAGTTGCACCATTGGACCTCTAGGCAAGAGTAGATCGTCATATAAGTTTGCACGCTTTATATGCAGGTATGTGATTCATGGTTATTGTAAGCATTAGGGTTAATTATATGTTTTTCATTTTATTATTATGGTTACATATGTGATAAATGTTATTTGAAAAGTGTAGTCATATGCATTATGGTAATGTGTATGTCTTTCATTCTATTTATTTTATGGTTACATACAAGATAGATATTAGTTAATTAATGTGATCATATGTACATGAGTTGGTTAGTCAAGCACGGTATTAACTTGATGGTTATGTTATATGTTGTTTATGAGCATGTTATATGTTAACTTGTTGTTGTTATATGTTAGTTAACTTAAAGATTAGGGTTATAGCATTAATATCTTGGTATTAGATGTATCTTGCTAAATTGGATTAGCATAGACAATTGGCTAGGGTTATGACATTCATGGCAGAGTAAACTTATTTCTAATATCATGTGATTGTATGCATGAATGACATTTTCTTATGGGTTTATGATGTGAAGATGTTAACTATATACTGTTATGGATATCATGAACTTATTTATAATTAGGTTGATATGTTGTGAAGTTATATCGTGCTAATATAGATTAATTGTGCAGACAAGATAGCCTCCCCTGAGATACATTAAGGTATGATTTTTCTTATGTCGTGTACTTGGTGCATAACTATTTTACTATGTCATCTATCTGGTGTTGATTGTTTGGTGTCTATTATGTCGTTTCGTCGATTTGTTTAAAATGGTATGTTTTCAATTTGTTTGAATGTTTCATTAGTTTCACGATATGAGTATGTATTTGTGATATTTCATGAAGGAATGATATTGATTTAATATGTTTGTGCTAACACGTATGTGCTAATATAGTTGGTATATACTTGAGCGTAAGTAGGTGATATTTGTAGCATTATGTATTATGATCGATGAATGGGAGTTTTTTTTTTCACAAAGAAAAAATTCGTAATTTTATTTATGGGAAAACAAAATTACATGTTGTATGAGCTGGTATATGTCCAAAGACATTCAAGTTGCTGCAAATAAAAAAGCAAAAGAGATACAATTAGGATTTTCTCCCCTTCTTCTTTTCAACCTTACGCCAAGCACCAAGTGTTGGAGCGGTCTCGATAAGGACAAGCTGATTTTCTTCCGTTGGTGCTCCATTATCCTTATCAGAGTTTGATGTGTCTGATGTATGTGTTCTTTTATATCCCCCATTGTATAGTGTTCCAGGTACCATATCCTGCTAAGTCTTTGTGGTGGTGTCGAGAGGATCTTGCATTTCTTGTTCTTGTGTGCCCAAGGAAGTATCTGTTTGTTGATTCTCATGAGGTATTGGTTCCTCCTCTTCTTCCTGTAGTTCTAGCTCTTCAGAGGAAAATTGCCAACCTTTAGCCACTTTGCCTGTTTTCTTCTTTTTCATGTTATCCCTTATGGCTGCCGGGCATGAGTTTTGTAGGTGTCCTGTGCACCTGCATATCCGACATATGAAGGCTGTGTTCTCATAATCTAAATGTTGTGTCCATCTCTGTTGTTTTTTGTTCAGCATAATGTACTCTGGGAGTCCCTTGCTCAAATCAACCTCCACACAGATTCGTGCGAAGGTGAATATGCGCTCCTCCAGGCGTTGAGTGTCTGTTTTAATGTATCTACCAAGGGTGTTTCCAATGTAGCCAAGAACATTTTCATTCCAAAAATGTAGTGAGAGATTGTAGAGCCTTACCCAGACCAGCATTTTGGTCACCTCCATGGAGTTGGCATCAAAATTTGGGAACCATGGTGTAATGAAGAGTCCCATGGAGCCCCAGAACCATGGTCAGTAGATGAAAATTTGACAATGAAAAACCCCTTAGAACATAGGTGTATTTCACATTCCATGGTCCAGTTTGAAAAAATCCAATGGAACAACTCCATTGGTTTGGGCCAGAAGCAGTTGAATCTGCCTATAATTGCTTGGGATTCGTAGGCAGTTCTATGCATATCAATGTCTAAACTGTTTATATTTATTTTTGGCACGTTGTCCTGCATTTCTACAATGTATGGCTTGGGGGAGCTTTCAGCAGGGGCAGCAGGTACTGTGGGATTGTTTTTGTCCCCCTGTAATACCTTCCTATATGAACCTTTTGAGGGTACTGTTTTGGATGCACCTACTCCCATGGAGGGTCCATGTGCTTTGTTTTGGCCTATCATTCCACCCCTCAGTCTAAGGTTGAGGCAGATGGAAGACCCAGTTACAATGGCGTAGTCTTTAAGAGTGCAATGGTCAGCTAGAGCTTTCCCCCCAAAAATCAGTGAGTGTGAATGAACTGGGTACCCCGCCACAGTCTGGATTTCTTCCTTCAGATATAGTATAGAGTTTGTTGTTCGAATCCATAGAATAATGCTGTTACCTACAGGAGGCTTAATGAAAACTTGATATGGTTTCGAGCCTACTTGAGGGTCGCTGTAGCAGATATGCTGGCTGCATTTTTTCTCTATAGGCACATCATTCATGGCGTGGACCTGTGCTAGGCTTGGAAGGTCCAAGGACTGCCACAAATTCCGCTTAAGGTTGGTGGTCCCTTTATCTGCTGCATTGGAGAAGATTGCAGGCCTTTGCAGTTTCTATTTTGTCTGCAACTGTGGTGGCCGCAAGGCAGTGAACTCAAAACAGCAATGACCCGAAGCCCAATAGCAACCCACCAACGAGGCCCAGGGCATGGATGAGAAGGCTGGCCCACAAAGATAATAGTCAACCGATATTCGCTCCCAATAGTAGAGGAAGACTGTAGTCCCAGTGTGAGATACCATCAATAAAAACAGTGTATTGCGCCCACTAGCACCATGAGAGGTGCAGCAGAGCACATATCTCGGCAATGGTTCATCACCAATTCCACCAAAAAACAAATGGCGATTGCTGGGACTTATTCCATGCCTTGCTATTGCATTTGATAGTCTGGTCAGGTAACAGTACCCATTCCTGTTGGTTCTACAGGGTATCCATGAATCTGTCTCAGCAGAAATATAAAATCTCCCAAACGCGAATGGTTTCCCATCCCATACAAAGTCACGAGGAGCAGCAAGGGTAACACATTGTATCATTCCATGGAGGCGCCGCCAATGCATCGATCTCCAACCGGCGGCAGCAGCGATGGAGGACTGTAAACCTAGATCGAAAGAAATTTCGCCCGCGCGCGCCATCTCAACCATGAACAATGAATAGAAATGATGAATGGGAGTTAATTGTTGATTATGACATGGTTTTTAGTCTTGGTAAAATTTGATTTTGAATTGATAGATATGTTGTCTTGATTTTGATACATATGGCTAACACGTGTGCATGCTTGACACAAAAGGGTAAGGTAACTAGCTTGTTGTTATGTTTATTTATGCATTGGAAATTATGTGTTTATGGCAGTATGATGTAGGGAATTGCATGATAAAAGAGATTAACATGAAATATTGAAGAAGGCTCAGGTTTATATTTCCTTTGGAAGTGTTGGGAAGCCATGTGGGATTGAGTCATGGTGTTTTTTTCTGGACTTGTTCTTTTAGTATTTTATGATTTGTTTTGGCTTGATTTGTAGCTTTGTTTATGTCTGGTGGAAGGCCTTGCCACTTTGTTAATTGTGTGGTATTACTATGTGTTTTAAGGGTTTTCCTCTTGTTTTTTTCTTGTCTTTCCTTTTATGTTTTTAGTCTTGGGAATTGGCTTAGGAAAGAGGAAATTTGATGGAGCTCGGGAGATCTTTGTGGTACCCAACAAGTAATGTAAGACTTGGATGAAGTTTGGTGCATGTATAAGGCATCTGAAGGTAAGAATATGAAATCCACTTGGATTGGTTGGGTCCATTGAGGTAAATGGACGGTGGAAAAATAGTTGCAATAAAGGTAATACAAAAGGTAAAGTGAATGGATATGAGGTGTTATATGCTTTAGCTATGTCGAGAACTGTTGTTCGTAATGTTGTGCACGTTGTGCACGAATAAATGAAGTTATCTTAATCTAGAACTTATGATATCTAGAAATTGTATTGTGATCATGATTATGTTGATTTTTATACATGGATACATGTATGTATGTATGTATGTTGTTTTTTGATAGGGTCTTCATGGATCATGATTGTTAATGCTCATGTTTATATGTATATATGTGTGTATGTATGCCATTGTCTAACATGATGATGATTGTTTTATGCTAATGATTATATATGTATGTATATATCTATGTCACTATCTAGCATGGTTGTGAGGCATCATTCTCATGGAGGAATAATTGCTTATGCAGGTGAATGGCATGAAGAGGTTCCTGGCTATGAGGAATCAAGTGGGAAGAGTAACCCTAATAGATCTACAAGGTCAGTATCATGTGGGTATGATTTGATATTATGTGATTATAATATGCACATGTTTATGTTATGGACAACTAATGTTGAGGGGTACATTATTGAATTGAAGGTAGTGTGACCTGTGACATGCTAGGATAAGCATGGATAGTGGAAAGACACTAGAGGAAAGGTTGCTTGTGGGGTTAGTGTGTGGTCTATGGATGTACAATGCTATTGTTGTGTATATGTTGTATATTTGGTGATTGTACCTATAGTGATGTGTAAATGTCACATATGTAGTATTGTGTACATATGATGTTGTATGTATGTTGTATATATGGTGTTGTGTGTATATTGCATATGCAGTGTTAGGTATAGATGGTGATATGTACATGTTGGATATGCGGTGTTGTGTACAAATCGTACTATGCGCATGTTGGATTTGCGGCGTTATGTTCATATGGTGTTTTTCACATGTTAGGTATGTAGTGATGTGTACATATGATGCTATGTACATGTTGTATATGCAGTGCTATGTACATATGGTGTTGTGTGCATGATTGTGCATGTGGTGTTGTGTACATGTTGTACAAGTGGTGCTATGTGAAGGTGGTGTTGTGTACATGTTGTGTATATGGTGCTATGTACACGTGGTGTCATGTACATTTAGTGCATGTGGTTATGTGTACATGTGGTATTGTGTACACACTGTATAGGTGGTGCGGTGTATATTTGGCCTTGTCTACACGTTTTGTAGTGATGTCGTGCACATGTGATGTTGTGAACACGTTGTGTAGGTAGTGTTGTGTACATGTGGTACTGTGTATATGTTGTGCATATGGTATTAGTATACATGTGGTATTTTGTGCATGTCGTACATTTTGTGTTGCGGGTATTCCGTACTATGTACGTGCATGGTGTAGTCGTGGTATTGTGACATGTATATTCATTATGTTTTACTATGTATTTGTGTGTGTATATGTATTGTATTATACACCGAGTGCATGCATATGGATTTTTTTGTGTTTTACACTAGATGTAGGTGTATGTGTTCTGTTGTATTGTACACCAGGTGTAGGTGTATGTGTTGTACGCTGGGGGTAGTTGTATCTGTTGTATGTCGGTGTGGGTGTGTGTATTGTGTGGTGTTGTATGCCTTATGTGGATGTACATGTTGTACAATGTGTGTATGTGTACATGGTTGAGGAGAAGGAACTAGGTGCTTGTCAGGTGTGTGTACAGAAAGAACAAAGGCAAAAGTAAGGATCGGTGAAGGATAAGTATATATATATTATTTGAGTTTTAATTATGCATGATATCTATGATTCTGAATTATGGTGGTAACATATGATTTATGATTATGGTTATGATTATTGCATGTGATTCGTGATTTTGACCTATGATGGTTATGTTTTGAGCCAACCTAATATGATATGTTTATACATGATGATTTAATAAAACAGTTGGTTTGACTTGTTTTGACGGGAAGTAAACATAATTGCAAGTGTACCTTATTGAAAGACTACCAATGAGGTATGATTTTAAGTTATTTCAATATATTTAGAATCTAATGGAAGTTACGTGCTTGGTACAAGAAGCACAGAAATGCCCGATTGGGTGATTGGAATTGACTGCAAGAATTAGTAGCAACAACAAAAATAATTGAAACAGACAACAATGTGTTGGTAAAGCACTTCAGCAATAGGGCCATTATAGGACACTAGTACCTAATAATGTCCACTGATTTCCATGAGCATGCTATAACTGGTATGATGGTTTTGAGGCAGGGATATGCCTTGGTTTTTTATCTTCCGATGTGAGGAAGCCTTTCCAAGGGATGGATTTCCCGAGATGGGGGTGCCAGTGGAAATTGAAAGGTGAGTGACTACATGGAAGGGGGTGATTGGATTTCCTAAGGGAATCTGTAGTAGATAAGGGAATGTCGGGATGGATTTGATTGTCATTATCATTGCCAGGTGGAATCAAATGCACATTGGGAGTGTTCCCTAGAAAAATGATCTGGTAACTGTTCACTGAGAGGACAAGTGGCGCAAGATTGTAGCGTTTCACATTCGATGCAAAATTTGACTTTCGCAGTGGATTTTGGACTTCCTGGGAAGGAGGTGAATCATGGTACTACTTTGAGGGTGGGGATGTGAGCCTTTGGATTCCCTTGTTGCTGATACGAGCATCGTATCCTTCTATTTGCTGGTTGAGAAAATGGGTATATGTGTATATTATTGTAAATACTCTATTGAGTTGGATTTATAAAGCTCCATAGATAGTATGATTATTTATTGCTTGAAGAAAATGTGGTTGTTATTGTAAATAATGTAATGATCTATGTTATAATGCTCCAATAAATGGTATGTTGTCATGTTTTCAGCAATGGTCATTGTAAATACTGCAACGAGATGTGTTATAAAGCTCCATAGGCAGTATGTTTTGTTTTTAGAAGTATTTTTGGTTGTAGGTGTCAATTAACATTGAGGACGGTGTTCCCCCAAGGGGGAGGTTTCTATAACATCCCTGGTAAAAATCCATTTAAAAAATATATAATAACACGGTTGATGGGACACATATTCCAAGATTAATGTTGGGAAAAACATCCTAGTGGGTGTTCATTCGGTTTATTAAGGATAAAGGAAATTGGCAAAGGCATTAGAAAGTCATGAGGCATTAATTGCCATTTTATTTATGAAAATAATGGAAATTAAGAGAAAATGAAGGTGAAAGGTCACATGTTGCATGTGAGGAGGAAAATGAAGGAAAACAATGGAAAATGAAGAAAATAGAGGCCTCATTAATAAAAGGGCTTCTGAGGATCAGTTTGCTTTTGTTTAGTGTAGTTTTGGAGCTCTCATTATTCTCTATCTCTCTCTCTCTCTCATACTCTTGGATACCTTTAGTTTTCTTGGAGTTGATCTAAGGCTCAAGTTTTAGCTAAAAATTGAAAGATCGAAATTGCTTCGAACCTGAACGACCGGATAGAGTTCGTCGCCACGATTCCGGCGCAACTCATTTCATAAAAATCCGAGTTCGTATGACTGAGTTATCATCTGTTGTTCGTTTTCCAAAATAGGCAAAAAAGGAGCAGAACAGGTATAGTGATGATGTGGCAAGTACAATCAGCATTGCAGGGAATATTCTCTAGATTGTAGCCAGTGACATTGTGACAAGTGTCATCTTCAGATTCGCTAGATGGGTTAAGTGAAGAGAGAAATTGTCCAGTGACCTCCAAATATTCTTAAGTTGGAATTTGAAATTTTTTAAGTGTTGGAGTATAACCCAACTAGAGGGTTATACTCCAACCCAACTAGAGGGCGCCACGTGTCCTCTCTGGTGGGCCTTCTCCTAAATTATGGGGGTCGAATTATTTATTTGGACATTAGTCTAATGGTGGAATTATTTGATATATATATCTATATAGATATATATATCAAATAATCCATTTTCAATAAATATTAGATATTACTATAATCTAGTTAATAACTAGTTAATACATGTCATACACTCTCTCGGTGGTATCTCCTAAATTATAGAGTTAATTATTTATTTGGACATTAATTAAATGAGTGAATTATTTGATATATATATATATATATATATATATATATATATATATATATATATATATATCTCCAAGTTTGGAGGAGCTCTTACTAGCTAATGGTGGAGGTTCCAGAATGGCAGTGTTGACAAAGTTAGCGGAGGAGTTTTAATATAGCGCCATGTAAAATTTATGAGGCGGAGTGGGGGTCGAACACCTGACCTCACGACCACAATACGCATGACATACCATCTCGCCTACTGGGTGTTTCTTAACCCATAGGTTCTCGACGCAAAATTTAAATTTAAATGGCCCGATCGTTGGGGGTTGGAGGGGGCCAGCCTCCTCCCCATGTGGCCACAGTCCTGAAACCAAGTGCTACAACAGTTGAACTAGTGGAAAGTTTAAATGGAGTTTAATTAATGGTTAAACGTGGTTAACCCACGTTAAACCATCATTAGCGCTTAAACTGTGCTTATCCATAAACCTTGATTATTCACCCATAAAATGTGCTTAGCGCTAATTAATATGGAGCTTAAATTGGCAGAAATTTTGGAGGCCACACAAATTTTGGCGGGTTTGCCAAATTTAGAAAGTTAACTGGCAATTCCTCCAGTTTTAGAGGAGAAATTGGGGCAAAATTGGTTTTGGTCATAACTCACTCAATTTTCGACCAAATTGAGCTCAATAAAAGTCATTCTAGGCTAATTGGTATGCTGGGAACTCAATGGAGTAGGTTGCAGAGGCAGAAAAGGTCATCTACATGTGTTTTTGTGCATTTTAATATTTTTTAAGGAAAGGGCCACTAGGTGTTGGGGTCATTGCCAGAGCATCCAGAGTCCAAATTTAGCAAAAAAATAGTAATTTTTGGGAGATTATGATGTTTTAAACTCATTGGAACAGGTTCCAAGAGGTTATGAAGATTGTAATAGAAATTTGAGCACACTTGAAGCTAATACAATGGTCACACTATGAAGCTAGACCAAGGAGATGTAGCCCAGGAGGGGTGAACTCCTTTATCAAAATTATTCGTGTTAAGCACTATTATGTGTGTTTGTTGTGTTTAATATTTCTTCTGTTCTTTCATTTAAAATTATGCTTTTTAAGCTTATAAAAAATTCATAACTTGACTAAGTACATTTTTTTGACAATCACATGATCATAAACAAACCCATGAAGGATAAGTAAAACAATGCAAAGAAAACTTTATATCTGAAATGAAACTAGCATAGAAATAATTAGCATTCATTATCAGATTAGGAGCACTCTTGGAGTGTGGCACACTTGGTGATTTGGAGAAATAAGGCAAAGGAAGAGTAGGAAAGTGCATGTGGACATCAGGATCAACAACTACAATGAGATTTGATGCAGGTACTGAGTTGCATGTATGTTTTCCTCACTAGTTTTGGCATGCATGGGTATGCATGTGGATTTTCGTAGCCTTTCCATTTCCTTGATAGCCATGGTGTTGTGGGTTTATTTCGATTGATTGTTTTCTGGTTGGTTCTAATTTTTCCTTTATCTGTTGGGTTGAGTTATTAGTTCCTAGAGCCTTGGTTGGATAAACACTCTAGAGCTCGATGGACAGTTGTTTGGTTGAGATACTAGTCCTAGAGCCTTGGCCGAACAAATGCTCTAGAGCCCTAGGTGGGTTGAGTTAATAGTCTTGGAGCCTTGGTTGGAAAAATAGTTTGGAGCCCAGAAACAAATATGGTTGAGTTACTATCCCTGGAGCCTTGGTTGGAACATACACTCTGGAGCCCTAGAGGAGCTTGGATAGATACCAATCTGTGATGGTTGTGATGTCCGGTCGTGAGGTGGATTCACTAGTTGAGGGTTGAGGTGCTTTTGCCGCTAGAAGCCCTAGATTGATTGTGATTGATGTATTTTATGAGATCCCACATTCATGCTTGGAAAATGGCATGGGGGTGATTGGATGAAGTGAGACTTGGCTCAACCAATATATGGTTGGCTGGAACATGGAAGTCCCATCTCCAATTTGTTTTTACATTCAGTAATGAAGAGCTAATTCCTCTGGTATTCGGTATACAAGTGTACTAGTTTATGTATGGATTTTATTGCTGTTATATCCATTGTATTTATGTTGTTATTGTGTTAGTTATAAGCATGCATTGAATCAGTGATGATGTATGGCTCTAATCATGTTTTTACCTGTAAATGAATACACAATGTATCTATGGTCAAATATACTGTATTGTAGATTATGATTTATGGGAGAAATTCTTCTTAGCTATTCTCAGATAAGTAAGAGACCCTCATGTTTAAATCTGTTGTTTATACCTATAGATGCAATGTTTGTGACATGTTTAACGAAATTCCTGTCATGGCTAGGAGTGGTCTGGATGTGTTCTTGATGATGTAATTGTTTTTGTACCTTTGTTTTAATGTTATTTATCATCTCCTATAGTTTCATGAAGTTCTGGGCACTGACTTGTTATCTAGGGCTAAAAATATGGCACAAATCTCGGAGTTGCAGGCACATAACTGACCAAATCAGGCCTTGGCCACTACCTTCCCTTGGCATGCCTGTAACTATAGGATTTTAGTTGCTACCTTGCCTTGGCATTAGGGAAAATTTTAGGGGCAAATTTTTTATATAAAACCCCTTTTGTATAGTTAGCCCTAAAATTATTTTTAAAATAATTAATTATTATGTTTTAGCCAAAAAAAAAAGTGCGCATAAACCATTAAAAGCTAGATTCACCTCCCAATTTTCTGGTTTGGAGCACTTTTGAATTTCATTCGCCCTGATTTACTAGCTCGGAGGGGGATTACAATGACATTTGCCCCCAATTTTCACTGGCTTGGGGCTTGGAGGTGATTGGAATGGAAACGCTGAGTTTGGATGAATTCATGCTAGGATTCCTTCCTTATGTGTAGGGAGGTCGAGGGTTCTTTATTGATGGTCTCCGAGTTGCATCCTTCATTGAATCTTCAAATTGGAGGTGATTGGAATGACAATGCTGAATTTGGATGAATTCATGCCAAGATTCCTTCCTTATGTGCAGGGAGGCCGAGGGTTCTTTATTGATGGTCTACGAGTTGCGTCCTTCATTGCAGCATTCCCAATTCGTGTATATAGTAAATATTCCATAGTGTGGAATTATGTGTCTCTCATAGTTCCAATTTTTGCTTCCAGTCACCCACGAACTCTGCAAATTTGGGAACTTATGTATTCCCTCCAGGGTTCCTAAAACTTCAATCCACAGTTGTGTACAAATTACATTAATCCTAACCAATTTTATGAAATTTATGCATATCAAACATAGCTTGTAATTCCAATGACATTGTTGTATAAAATAGACCATTCAATGCCTATGGTGTTGCTTAATGCCCAATACTTTGACCATCCCCGATCGGCTACCCTGAACCCATCATTGGATCACTATCTTCCCCGTGCTTTCTAGCCACTAGCTTTATTTTTGTTTCAGGGAGACTTGATAAATTTAAAGAGAAACTTCAACCATAAGCTAAAGTAGCTCCCGCAAGTGTGGGTACTCTCCTACAACAGAGGAAGGTCTCTCGCAAAGCACAGAGAAACCAGGCCAGGCCGCCAAAGCAATAGTCGTGACCTCTCAAATAGAGATGGAAGAGATATAAATTCCCTCTTATCATGCTAGGTGAAGAGCCTAATTGGAAAATTCAGTAGGAAAGTGGGTTTTCCTGGCTTTGATTAAACATGGACTTGAAATATTTCCACCGATGATGAGGGAAACAAGGCAGACACCAGATGATGAGGGAAACTTTTTTTTTTGTATAAATTAGCTAGTCTCCTTGGGTAATTTCACAGGTGAATTCTTCAAAGTGCAGGTTTGTGTGAGTCTAACAGTGTTGGTGCTCTGTAGGTGAATGTTTAATGCTTGTCGACTACGCTGTGCTTCCCAAGCGGATTCGGTCGACTCCATCCCTCCAGGCAAGGATTTCTTCACATATTGTTGTTGGTGTTTTTACTGCTGCAACCTTGTTCAAGAATAATAAATCACTTAGGTTGGAAGAAGAGTTTGTTTTTGTTGAAGGCATTTCCCTTCAAACATTTTCTCCTGTGATTGGTATATCTCCTGCTTTAGTTGTTCTAGTATTTTTGTATCATTAATGATAATATATTAGTGTCTGAATGTTTGTGATTTCATGAAGAGTATCTAGTGTAGTATTTATGAGGGATGCCCTTGATCGTAGTAGATCCTCATAACATCGGTTGGTTAGCCAGTTGATCACAAGTAATAAAGAGCAGTTCATTGTAATTGAAGAAATGGCATCACCACCTCCTCCTTCCCTTCCTACCAATGGGGCTGAAACTTAACTGACTGGCATTTCCAATCAAATCCAGTCTCAAGTACTTAACCAGATAAATCCATTACTATATCACACAAAGAAGCTGCTAGTCATAACACTAGTTTGAGTAGTTCGTGTACGTCTGTGTTACATCCAGCATGATAAGATTCCATCCATATCAGGTATAGAGAGTTTACGTGACCATGTGCCCTGTTAGTGAGGTTAGTCAGTTTTTGATAATGTAAAACCAACATAATGAGTTTGTGGCATATATCCATTGGGGACGTTATCAACAAGAAACATGAGAGTCATTCTTTATGTTCTAGAATTGATTAGATTCAGACTTAGCTTAGAGACTAGACTCTGACGAAAAATAATTGTATGTGAATAATTGGGTAACACCCTTTTAGGAAGGAGGGCTTTTACAATTTTTATTGTCATAATAGATACCAAACCATAGAGGACAATGTGCACTTACCATTAGCAATAATGCTAAGCTGGGATGAAATTTATTTGAACCCTGTAGGAAATGGCCATTTGTTGGAGCTAATTTTTTATGGGAATAAAAATGAGTATATATATATATATATATATATATTTGTATTTTCAATTTGATTGTTGTAAATCCATTTGTTTTCTTTCCCAATTTGGTTAACCAATTGATCAAAAGTAATAAATAGAAGTTCATTGTAATTGAAGAAATGGCATCACCACCTCCTCCTTCCCTTCCTACCAATGGGGCTGAAACTCAGCTGACTGGCATTGCCAATGAGATCATGAAACTGTTGCACAAAATGTATGTCAAACTACTATTCATCATACTTCACTATTGTTACATTACATGACAATAAAATTAATAAAAGAAAATAATAACTATGTATGTGCATGAAAATGTCTAGAAAAATAAACCATTGCAGATCCATCTTAAACCTGGATCTACACCCACAATGTCTAGAAAAATAAACCATTGTAGGTCCATCTTAAACCTATATCTGCACCTAGAGAGATCAAATTTCTTTTGCCCTTATTTGTAGGAGATGCCCTTTAGGGTTGCAAACTCCCAGTGAAGGTCGCTGGAGATTTTATCGCAGGAATTCCATTTCATTTGAGAAATTGTTGGACATTCCAACTTGAATGATAGTGCTCCCATAATTATGCCGCAAATCCAAAAACATCTTGGGTGTTGTTCATATGAGAGGCTATCTTTACCCTATCTTGGATAAAGACTTGGTGGATTCTTATTTTATCATCCTTACAATCCATGTAATTTCTAAATTTTTTCCTTGAGTATATCAGTCATCCAATGTCCTCCCTTATCACTATTGAGGGTGCAAGTATCCCAACTTTTAAGTAAGAAATTGAAGCCTTTCTTTCCTCCTTTATTTGCCCCACATAAATTGAGGGAGGATATATTCCAGCTTGTTGCAAACCATGGTATCTAAGATAGTAATCCTATTGAGTAGATCCTTGTACATCCAATTTTGAAGCTTTTGCTTTGCTTATTCATACAAGCTTTGAAGTTATCAAAATTGTCCTTTGAGTAGAGATATCACTTAAAAGAAGTCCACCCTTATATCTCCCAAGGGTGAAAATATCATGAATTAAGTGTTGGTTGCAACATTTAATTGAAATGTATATACATTACACAATGCAATATATTGGTTACTGATTTCCAATTAAAATTCCAAAGTATTTAAGTTATCAAAAAAGCAGAAATTCAGTAATTGTTTGTCTAGGAAGAAATATACCTTTGCTTTGCCATGTAGTTGTGCAATGTCTAGATATTTGCCTTGCCTGTAAGAAGTAGAACAGATAAAAATGTTGTAAGTGGGCATTCCTATCTAATATGAAATCAATAACAACAATGTGAAATACACAAATACAAGCAAGCAAGCAAAGGAGCAAGTCTGCAAGTAGAATAGGGTATTGTCAAATGCGTAGAAGTTTGCCAGATAAGATAATAGGAAAAGATAATTTTATTAATGTGTAACAAATGACCACAAATAAGTCCATGGAATTGTTAAGTACATTAGTGTTGATACAATGTTGGAGCAGAATAGCCACTTTGATAAAAGTAGAATCATATCTAATCTAATAGATCTAAGATACAAAACTAGATTCTAGTTCCAAGAGCATCATTGGCTGCAAGAACATATAGAAATGCGGAATATGGGCATTCTTCTTGATACAAGTAAGTGAAATTCCCTTGAAGATAGTTATCTTATTGCCTAGTGGTAGATTACTATACATCCAATTATGAAGGTTACTATGAAATCTATTCAACATCCACCATTATTGTTTAAGTTGAAGATATGAATACCAAAGGGAATGCCCAAAATTCAAATACTTGATAGTTTTTGTTGGTATATCTTTCTAGCTATTCCAAGTAATCCTGGTGAGTGACGTGGATTATACACACACACACACACACACACACACACATACATATACCTACTAGTTTTTTTTTTTTTTTAGTTCAAGATAATTCACCACACTACGTGCGGGGAAAATATTGGCGGACCCTCCCAAGGATCTAACCATGTATCAAGCCTTATATATATATATATATATATATATATATATATATATATATATATATATATATATATTCCTCACGACTATTGGTATACTTACGGTATAATTGTGGTACAAAGAGATGTAAATAAACATAGATCATGATTATAGGAAAATTGAAGAATGGTGCACAAAATTGTATTTTAAAAACAGGAAAAGAGAGCATGGATGTGCATATAAATTACATAAACCACTGGGAATTATGAAAAAGCCCTATCCTTTAGGTTTTGATACCAATTGATATGAACATTGTGACAACAATGCAAAATACTTGGATGCAAGTCCTATAACAAGGGAGGAAGCATGAAAAACATAAGAGGATATTGTTGAATTGTACACATGCTTCCCACTCAAGATTGTATTTAGATACATAATGAAATTAGTGGAACACAATCATCTTTCATCAATTTCTTAGGTATATGACTATAAATACATTTTAGATGAGTAATCAATTTAGACCAAGTCACCCTTAACAGTCACAAGTTAAGTTGAATAAAGTACAATAGTAGATAAAATACACATATAATACAATTTTATTGAGGCATTAGAAAGGAGGCCCCTAATTTCTTTGCAAGAGAAGATTCTAATCCTAACCACGTTAGGTTTTGTAGAATGTTTTTACCACTCTATTATGTCATAATGAATGATGTTGTAGATAAAAGCAATTTATCTACAACATCAATATTCATTATACAATTGAGAGGCATTAGAAATTTAGCAGTGGTTAATTGACCTATGGTTTTTCAAGCTTGAATGTAAATTGTTTCACAAGCCTTTATTTGATATTTTTTTTCTTGCACACCTAGCAATGTGGGGCACTTGGTGTCTTTGTGTAAGAACACTTAAAAATCCTTAAATCCTAGTCAATATCATGAAATATTACTTGCAATGGTTCCAAATTATTTTGAGAATTGTTCATCTAGGAAAATTAAATGAATTTGCACGTATGTTTATATCATAAATCATTAGGGACTTGGATTTTGTGTATATGTGAATATGTTTCTAGCATATTCTTGAAAAATAACTCATAAGGAGCTTCTCCTTCATTTTTCATTGCAAGCCATTTAGTCACTAAAACCATCCTTGGAGCACGGTTGTTAATTAGCCTAAGTCCTCTGTCTTCTCTATGGAGGGTTTAAATGTCACTAGTAATTGACTAGTTTCCTTCCTCCTCACTTTTATCATGGAAAATGAAAGAGGATAGGTCTAATGAACTTGATACATAAAATAATGTTTTGGAGGCTCATAATGATAGTTCATTTGGAGAAGATCATGTTCTGAATGTAGAAAATGAGGACCAAGATGAGAAATGGGAAATTGAAATACCTTAGGACTCTTATTTTGGTATACATGTTTTGTTGATCATGCAAGGTTACTATATGTCAAATTCAAGTAAAAATGGGTTCTATATTTTGTATTTTTCATTGTAACATTGCAGGTACATTTCTTTGATGCATGTTATTTTAAGATTGATGTTTCATATTTAATCCTTACATTGTTTGTTTTTTATTTGTGACAGGAAATGAAGCTGTATTTGATGAGGCTAGGACCTATTTATTTTCACATAGATAGTGTCTGACTAGTATTAAATGATAAATAACTAATTTAACAAGACTAGCGCAAAGCATCAATGGGCTCATTCAAGTACATGAAACTACCTTGATGTATAGCTCTGATATCTTGGAAAATTTTAATGGTTTATACGTTGCTTGTGTTTGGGGAATATTGTTGAGTTTCGAGTTTTATATTTTCTTAGAAAATAATTATTAATATTTGGAAAAGCTGTGATTTTATATTGGTACTGGAAATGAAGCTGGGTTTGATCCTTGGTTGGAAATGAAGTTGGATTTGATGAAATTGGGACCTATTTATTTTCATATAGATTGAGTGTCCTAGTACTATATGATAAATAACTAATCTAAGAATTCTGACAATAAACAACAATGGGCTTATTCAAGTACATTAAATTGTGTTGATGTCCAACTCTGATATCTTAGAAAATTTTAGTGGTTTGTTTGTTGCTTGTGTTTAGAGGATTTTTTTGAGTTTGAAATTTTTGGTTTGTTTTGGTCAAAGAGTTTTTTAGTCCCTTGAATGCTTATGGTTCTCATATCATGCATAGATCGATAGATCTAGTTTTATTATTATAATTATTATTGTTTTATTTATATATTTGGTGGTTTGAGGAAAGATATTTTATTTCCTTTCACTTTGTGGCATGATTTCAACATCTTCACCTTTTAGAATATAGAGAAATATTTTTCTTATTATAGATTTTTATTAGAAAATAACTATTGATATTTGGAAAGGGAAATAAGCCCTGGTTAACTAAGCAAAGAGAAAAACAATCTATGTAATAGGTTCCTACGCATTCATCATAGGTCCAAACCTATTGGCATGAGACTGACATTCCTTTTATGCAATTACACTTTTGATGCGAAGGCAGAGCTGAGTTCGATGACCTGGGAAGAGCACTGGAAGTTGATCATAATGCTAAGGAGATTAGAATGCTGGTTTCACCAACAACTGACCATGCCACCAATGATGGTGGAACCAAAGGTCCTTTCTCATTTCCTTCCATAACGTTTTATGATATTTTTTTTTCTTGTGTGTGGTTAAAGAAGTGCAACGTAGCTCATGTTTCATGCCTACTTTTGTCATCCATATGCCTTGAAAATTTGGGTTTGATATGCATCTTGAAGTTGAGATATCAATCATTGCATCATTACCCTGAATCATACTCTCTTTCAAACCTCACAATTGTCAAAATCTTCTCCATCCATGAGATGTGCCAATCAAAATTGATGTTTCACTGGTGAGAGAAAACCCTCAAATGGAAAAGTGGAATTAGCCATGTGACTAATGACCTTGAATGTAAATGAGACAGAGAACAATTCCACCTTCTATTGCAACCTTTATACACCCTATTGATCTCTTTTTTAGCGAGGGTGGATAGGTCTATGAAGGGGCATGAGCATGAAGTGAAAAATCCATACACAAGAATATTTACCACCCAAGCTTGGTTTGATTTTTAGCCAAGGTGGGTAGACTTGTTGGGTGCTCAGAAGAAACTGTGATATTTGTAAGTTTAAGACAACTGTTGTCGAATGGATTGCAAGGTACATCAAAAACACTATGTAGTGGGAGCATGAGTGCAGCTCCTATAAACAGAATATATAACTTCTGAGGTCCAAGACCTAGAGGGTCAAAATCTTCATATAAGATATAAATTGTTACAAAGTTGAGAGTCCAGGAGAATAAAGGGTCCCTCTCAAGAACTTGAGAAACAAGAGAAATATCTTGATTGAAGGTTTCCTGCAAAAAGTGATCAATGTTTGGAGGAGCTATCACCTACTAATTAGGGAGGAAAAGGAAAATTTGATGGCCTTTGAAACTAGGTTGTTAGTAGGTGAATCTCTCCTACCATCTAAAGCTCAAGTGAAGAATTCCTTGATGGAGGAATCTGGATAAATTGGAAGATCTAAAGTTTTGGAAGATCTAACCTTGTGCATATAGGTTTCTCTTTGTAGAGACCTTGAAATATGGTGCATTATTAGAAGAATTCCAAGGTTTTAGAGAAGCAACACTCCCGAGAGAGCTGGAGGAAAATCATGAAATATGGAAAGAGAGCCTTGTAGACATTGGTAATATTCGAGTGCAAGCCGTTTTGGGAGATCCTTCTATGAAGAAATCAACTTATTATGATTCTTACCAAATTTCTTAGGGTGAACCGAGGTTGTTTTGGGAAGCATGGAAGGTAGCAGTGGTGGAGAATTACAAAGAGAACCCCATGATGGGCTTCATTTTTCCCTTTGGTATTTGGGCCTGCAATATCTTCTGTCCATTTAAAAAGTTTGCAAGTATCTACATGCTGCAGTGAAAGATGATATTTGTGAATGGAAAACTATACATGTGGAGTATCCTCTAAATGAAAGGCTCACTGATGATTCCCTCTTAAAACTTGCTGAAAGGTCTCAAGGTCAGTTACAAAAATTGACTTAAGTGGAGTGCCTAAAAATTCCAGATGATGGACTGAAGCAAGTATTCGACATTATTCCAAAGCTTACAAAGGTCGGTATCTGTCTTTGTTTGTTTCTAATTTTGAGAAATGACAAAAAGATGATTTTTTTGTTGCACTTGAAATTTTGAATATAACATTATATTTAATTTATGAATATATATTTTCTGCATTTTGGCATGATTAGAAATGTCAAACAGTTAGATTCAGTTAATGTAATTGCATGGGTTTCGTTAAATGGAATTGTGCTTCACGTAAAATGTTTTCAAACCAGGTTACTAAATGGATGTGTTTGCATGTTAATTTAACCCCTAGTCTCCTTTAAATACAATGATAAAATGTTAGAAACTTAAAATATTATAAGCTTATTTTTTGAAAGAAATGAAGGTAGAATTTGCCCCAAAATGTTGAAACCTTAAAGGGAGGCATTGGTTCAACTCTTTCATTTGGTATTCCATGTTCTTATGTGTTTGAAATTTCTCCCATTTCTTGATTTGTCTTCTATTACTGCACACACTCGTGGCTGCTCCTCAACTTGCCTGACATATCTTAATTTTCAGTAGATATCTGGAAACATGGGAAGGTAATGCATTTCTATGAAAATGATGTTGCATGGAAGGTACTGCTTGTAGGTTGTTCTCTTGTTTAGTTTGTCAATTCTTTTCAAAACCATATTGTGCATTGATTGTGGACTTTTATTTTTGTTATCAAATGTATTAGGTTTTCGTCATGCAATTATATTGTTATCTTACACTTTCTCAAGTTAAGCTCGTTAATTCAGAAGTTTTGTGTGAAATATCATTTCTCTTGGTACCTCCTACTCTGCCCTTGACTATATGTGGTGCACTTGTTTCTGGGATTTTCAGTTATGTTTTATAGGCCGCACAAGGTTTACTTCTCATGGCGTTGTAAAAAAATCAAAGCACACATAGAATGCAACATGCACAGATTGAAGCAGTTGAGAATTAGTGGTCTTTTTGGGATAACAAGAGAGCACCTTGGGAAGTTGAAGTACCTTTTGGATGGAGGTTTACAAAAAAGGTTTTCCTTATTTTGAGAATAAAAGGTATATTGAGGACAACAAATATGAATAAATTCTATTTCAATTTTTGTGAGAAGAAGCCAACAACAACTTTTCCTTTAAGAGATTTTGGAGAATGTTGGCTGATAGTTTAGACCTTGTGATATTACAATTTTTGTTTTTAGGCCTTGTTCATGAGAAGGCTACTGAACAGTAAAGTTGCATGTGGCCTGGATGTATATATTAGTAGACAATAGTTGTAAATTACCTAAATTTATCAATTTGAAAAAAAAACTATACAAGAAAATAACATTCTTATGAGTCTAAAGAGAGAAACAATGTCTACTTTCAAATATTGTGCGGTTTTTGGTGGGTTTTGCTATGTCAGGACAAAACACAACCATAAAAGTGGATTTCTTATCATAATGGAGTGCTATTTTTGGTAATATCAAGACCAAGATCATATTACGCTGGTACAACATGATGATTGGCTCCTGCTTTCTAGGCAACTAGAATAAATAATGATGTACATGATTAGCCCATTCAGCCACAAACATTAAGTGTATTGTATGTCAAAAAAAGTTCATTTGTATTTATATTGTAAAAATGTGAATTATTTTGTACATATTTGGTGAGTCACCAAATTGAGCAATAGGGGAAAAAAATATTTGTGGCCATATAATATTTTTGTGTTTGAGCCGACTAGAATCTCATATCCAAATATCTAATTTTTACTCTTAGCTACCATGCTGTTATATTGGTTGCTAGTTTGTCTTTTGAATTTTTTATAATTTGATGCGAGGTTAAGGGAAATGCAAGTTATAGTGAAAATGCTTGTAAAGTGTGAAGTTGCTTGGTATGCAGACAATAGTTTCTATTTTTGTTTACTTACTTATCTTTTTAAGATTTGTTTCAAGGGTAGTGGGAGGACAAGATTACTCAAGAAATAAGTGTATGTCTAAGGTGTGTTAAGCAACACAAAATTTTTCGCAAAGTAAATAAAGAAGCTTATTTGAGAGTGTAAAATTATGTGATAAGGATAAACTTCTTTGGAGTAATATGGATAAGGATGTTATTATTTCCAGACTGGCATGAATTGTATGGAGGTGGAACTTGTGGATTTTAACAAAGATACTGCTTGTTTCAGGGAAATATATCAGGATGTGATGAAAGGAAAGGTGTGAATGAGGATAAATTTGTAGAAACTATATACACTAAGCATGCATACATCCAAATTTCCCTGATCTCACAATATTTAACTTCTTGCAAAATACAAAATCATTCCACTGTTAATCTTTTGTGGAAAGTTAATTGCAAACACATGTGAAGCATAAATAAAAACAATCGCACATAACACAATTGTTTAACGGGAAAGCTTGAAGATGAAAACCCCAACTATCATATATTGTGTATCATGGAGATCATGTAAAAATCTCATACAAAGCTTAGTACATCAAGCTCTCAGTACAATCAATCGTCACACACTAATCAGAAGAAATCTGCAAATCCATGCACCAATTTCTTGCCACCTACTAGCCTGCCTCCACTGCGCAATCCCTGCTGAAGAATAGCTCTGAATGAATTTGAATTACCCTTGCCTTTACGCGCAATCATCATTGGCAACTCCAATGTGTGTGTGGTGCAATCAATGCATCACTATAGTCACAACAAATAGTCCATCTTGCCCTTTCACCTATCTCTCCACTGGGTCTCCACTGGAATTGACATGCACTGTAGTTAATTGCTGTATTTTTTTAGTTGATTAATGAGTTATTATTTGTGAATTAATTAAATAATTAATTCACTCCAATCTCGCTAGTGTATCATTCAGTTAGACTAGATACAATTAGCTCAACTAAGTTTAACTCCAATAACTGAGTTAAACTGAATAACAACTCCATGAACTACACTTCCAACTCTGCCATAACTTGCCACTTCATTTCTAACTGATTCCTCCATGCATGAACCACCAGTAAACCCTGGGAATTGCATAATTCCTTTAGCCCATTGATTTTCCAAATCTTGTCACTGAAATAAAGTTCTCTAAGAGAATAAGTTGTTGTTTATTGTCAAATTATTATTAAGAGCTAATAATAATCGACACTTCTATTTTTAGATCGACGATCTATAAATAGACTTCGCTTGATATTATAAAAATAGAATTTCATATATTTTTCCAACTTGACCAACCATCCACAAATAGCATCCTGTAACTTCTGAAATATGATCACCATGTCTAAAACTAGACTTGCGCCAAAAATAGCTTGCGGGCCCCCTTAGTGTAGGCGACTCTTTTCACTAAGCTCATCATCTTGTTGAATCTCAAAACTCCCTCTCAGCAAGATAGGGATTATCCTGCACCTCGATCCTGCCTCTATGGTATTCGAATTTGCTCCTGGTGAACACCTTCGTCAGAATATCTGCATCCTGATCTTTCGTAGGAATGTACTGAAGCAACATTCTACTATACACAATCTCTGATATGATGATATCGGATATCAATATGTTTAGATCTATCATGAAACACAGGATTAATCGAGAGTTTAATGCAACTCTGATTATCACAATGTATCACTGTAGGATCTAAATGTGAACCGAACAAACTGACCAGGATATTCCTCATCTAAATAGCGTCACATGCAGCTTGACTTGCTGCCATGTATTTTTCTTTCGTTGAACTGAGTGCCATGGATCTTTGTTTCCTGCTGTACCAAGAAACTGTCGTAGATCCAATACTGAAAATCCCTCATGATGTGCTCTTTCTGTCTGTTGGGCTGCCTGCCCAATTTGCATTTGTGAAGCCATGCAACTTCACCTCATTCGTCTATCTATACAATAAGCCATACTCATATGTGCCCCTGAGATATCTCAAAGCATGCTTGCCTGCCTTCCAAAAGAGCTTGGTAGGCTTAACCATCGCTTGTGAAAGCTGGTTCACCACATACCATATGTCCGGTCTTGTATTAACTAAATAAATGAGAAAACCCACCAACTGTCGATAAACAGTGGCATCCACTACCTCTGCTGATGTAGCATCCTCTTTCCTCCAACTTCCTGGAAGAGGAGTGTTGATAGGCTTGCAGCCTTGCATGTGAAACTTCTCTAGTATCTCCTGGGCATACTTGCCTTGAGACAAAAACAGTTCACCTTCCCGCTGCCATATTTCCAATCCAAGGAAATAATCAAGGAGGCCCAAATCCTTCATCTCAAACTCCTTTGCAAGATCTGCCTTGCATGAGTGTATCAACTGCTCATCACACGTTAGTATTAAATCATCAACATAAAGAACGATGTTTAAAATCTTACCCTCCACCATAGTTTGGTACAGGTTTGCATCCGCCTCACTCTTGGTGAAGCCAAGTCCAGTGAAATAGTTGTCGATCCGAGTGTACCAAGCACGTGGTGCTTGCTTCAGCCCATATAATGCTCTTTTGAGCCTGCACACATGCGACTCGCTACTGAAGATCTCAAATCCTTCAGGCTGCTCAATGTACACCTCTTCCTTAATGATCCCATTAAGGAACGCAATATTCACATCCATCTGATGAATGTGCCAACCCATCTGCGCTGAGAGAGCAAGGATGGTCCTTATGGAAGAATACCATGTGACAGGTGCAAAGGTTTCTTCATAATCAATCCCCTCGATCTGTGAGAAGCCTCAGGAAACAAATCTTGCCTTATACTTCTCGACGCTCCCATCAGCAACTTTCTTTACCTTGTAGATCCATCTTGATCCTACAACTTATTTTCCCACCGGCCTTGGAACAATATCCCAAGCACTGTTTATGACAATGGAGTCATACTCCTCCACCATGGCATATACCCGTGTGGGCTCCTACATTGCTTCTTCAAAAGAAGATGGCTCTGTCACGATACACTTTCTCATCAGAGCCATGTATCCAGTAAATCGATTGGGTGACTGTCTCTATCTGCACTATGATGTAGGGATTCCTAGATTCTATGCCGCATCAAGCTTTAGTCTCTCAGCTTCTGTGGACGCTTTCTTCCTTTTCTGACGTTTGGTTCTGCATGAGTGGACTCCTCCACTCCATGAATCTCCTCCTATGGCTGATCCACATCTAGAGGCTCATCTTTGGGAACAATAAATTCCTCCTTTGCATGCAAGTGTAGCTCCCTCTCAAGCGACAACTTCATGGCTTTCACCTCATTGAATTTTATATCCCGTCGCACCACAGTCATCTGGCTGTCTGGAAAATACACACAATAATTATGGGGTGTTTCTGTGTACCCCACAAATATCCCAACTTCTGCAGTCAGCTCCAGCTTCTTCTTGGTGTCCTTTGTCACATGAATGTCAACAAATGAGCCAAAAATATTCAAATGAGAAATATCAGGCTTCTTACCAGTAAAATCTTCTTCAGGTGTACTCATGCCAAGTACTCTATGAGGAAAACTATTTTTCACATAAACCGTAGTGTTGCATGCTTCCATCCACAAGTGCATTGGTAGGCCCTGGTCATGCAGCATCACTCGTGCAACATCCACAATCATTTTTTTCTTTCTCTATGCGACCCCATTCTGATGTGAGTTATGAGGCGCTATGAGTTCTCTTCAAATTCCTTCTTTTCTACAAAAGTATTTGAATTCGCCCAAGATGTACTCACCACCATTATCGCTTCGTAGAGCTTTCACTTGCTTCCTCGACTCCTTCTCCACCAATGCTTTAAACTCACAGAATTTTGAGAATTTTTCGCTCTTCTTCTGCATGAAGAAGATCCAGCATCTACGAGAATAGTCATCAACAAATATAACATAATACTTGTGTTTTTCTATTGAAGCAACCGAGAGTGGTCCACACACGTTTGTGTGAATTCTCTCCAGGATCACCGAAGCACAGTTCTCCTTCTCATGAAAGGTGGTCTTCAAAAACTTACCCATAGTACATCCCTTGCACTGATCTAACTACACAAGATTACCCTTGGGAAGTCCAGTAGAAATCTACTGCAAAATCTTCAAAGTGCCATGGTGAAGATGGCCCAATATCCTGTGCCATAATTCCCCCTCATCCCGGTTCACCACTTCTTCTGCTTTGCCCACCATTTCAGCGCATCCATCTACCTACAACTTGTATATCTTAAACTCGAATCCCTATCTTCTTGGTTTGACCCGTTTTTTTATGTCGAAGGAGGGCTTTTTCCTCATTGAAAACAACATCATAACCTTTGTCTTCCAACATTGCGACCGAGACCAAGTTCTTCTTCAGACCTGGAACATGCATAACATCCTTC
Source organism: Pinus albicaulis (assembly GCA_034641835.2). Classification (NCBI taxonomy): domain Eukaryota; kingdom Viridiplantae; phylum Streptophyta; class Pinopsida; order Pinales; family Pinaceae; genus Pinus; species Pinus albicaulis. The sequence continues at coordinate 31,531 of JAXQQM020071355.1, read as the reverse complement.
AACAAGAATGGATTACCGGAATCCCTCTCAAAGGTAATGGTCCCAATGCCAGTCGCACTATATCGACCATTGTTACCCATCTCTATATGCATCTAGAGGTCCTTCTCCTCCAAGTCACTAAACAACTCCTTGTCTCCCATCATATGGAAAGACACAACACTATCAAGATACCACACTGATCCCATATAGCTTGAAACCAAGTATGCGATTAAAGAGAAATAAAGTTCAAATTACGAGGCTAAGGCCTCTGTAGTTGTAGCTCTAGCAACCTTCTTGTTGTTCTTCTTCTGTGGGAAGTTAGTGGCAAAATTCCCATGTTCGTGACAGTGAAAACACTTCACTTTGGAAAAATCCTACTTCTTGCCTTTAGCATCAGATTTTGAAGGAAATTTCTTCCCCTTCCCCTTCCTTTCTTTGGAAGCCAAAGCGAAATTCTCTTCATGTTCATTCTTCGATGAAGAGCCATCCCTGGTACCTCGCCTTATCTCCTCCCGCACAATATCCAACCAAAGTCGCTCCCATCCCAATAGTTTCTCTCGTCCATTGACAGAGTCTTCGTAGCTATGAAAAATCTTCAGAAGCCCAAGGAGAGCCAAGCTCACCAAGTCTTAATCATCAAAAGTAATCCCCACACTTCCCAGTTCATCCCTACAGTGGACAAAATTCGTGAGATATTTTGGAATACTGTCGCCCTTCACCATTTTCATTTTTCTGAGCTTGTCTTCCAGCAGCAACTTCCTCTGCTCGCTGCTGCTTTGGAAAAAATTTGTCAAAGCCTTCCACATTAAGAATGGAGTGGCTTTCCCATGAAGACTGGACACAATATGGTCCTTCATACCTTCCAACAGAATTTTTCTTGTCTTTGCTATCTTCTTTTGCCATGCGTCAAGTAATGCAACATCGCTAGATCTCGGTTTAGGAACATCGCTGTCGATGAACTCCTTCAGTCCATTATCCTCCAGCACCACCTCCATCCTATCCTTCCAAACTATGTAATTAAAGCTTCCATCAAGGGCATACTCCAATCGCAACCCATTGAAATAGATTTCATTGTATACTCAACTTCTGCACCAAGAATTTTCTGTAGCAAATTCGAATTGTCCACCATTACAAACTCAACAATTCTTCACAATTGCAAACTTCAAGAATTAACACTGATTTGATACCATGTAGAAATTATATACACTAAGCATGCATACATCCAGATTCCCCTGATCTCACAATATTTAACTTCTTGAAAAATACAGAATCATTCCATTGTTAATATTTTGCGGAAAATTAATTGCAAACACATGTGAAGCATAAATAAAAACAATCACACATAACATAGTTGTTTAACGAAAAAGCCTGAAGCTGAAAACCCCAAATATCATATATTATGTATCATGGAGATCATGTAACAATATCATACAAAGCTTAGTACATCAAGCTCTCAGTACAATCAATCATCACACACTAATCAGAAGAAATCTTCAAATCCATGCACCGATTTCTTTCCACCTGCTAGCCTGCCTCCAATGCATTATCCATAGTGAAGAATAGCTCTGAATGAATTCGAATTACCCTTGCCTTGACTACGCAATCCTCATTGGAAAATCCAGTGTGTGTGTGGTGTTATTTCCTAAATCTACCTCAGGCTGAAAGAAGGCAAAGTTCAGGTTAACATCAAACCACGCTTAGTCTGGTAGCTAGCCCTACCAGAACAGGAGAGGGCTCTCTCCAGGTCAATCTCAGCGAAAAGTAATCAATAGGGCTTGAGATGACTGAAATGAAAGCTAATTTTAGGCTAGGTATATGAATAAAGGAGTTTGATTTAGTTTTTTGGGGTTTTATGTTGGATCAAGGGAAAGGCAGTTTTGGGTGCGGGGTTTAGGCCTAGTTTTTGCAGAGTTCTAGTTGGGGCAAGGTAGGCAATAGTTTTGATGCTTTAGCTTGAGTGGATGGATGGATCAGACTAGTGAGGGGATGAAGAGGGCAAGAGGGTCTCAAGAGTCCTCCTCAAACCGATGAAAACATGAAAAACTAAATAAAAATGAAGGCAGAGCAATGCAAACCAATGAATTCTACCTTTATAACTTGTTTGTTCAGTTTAAGAAGAAAGAAACATGAAAATGGTACACATAAACATCAGTGAACTTACAGATACATAGAGGAAAACACCATCAAAACACAGAGCCACAAGGATCCCAAAGAGGGCTGCAAACCCTGGTCTATTCCTTTGCCAAAATTGCAGAATGAATGTACAATGAAGTGCTATGCAATCCCAAATGTCCAACACTGAAAATGACTGAGAAAATACATCATATAGACAAGCCTAACCCATTCCCATGCCTCTAGGGGTCGAGCTCATCATTCTAGGAGCTGTTTCAACCATATCTAAACTAGGAACTAAAAAATAGGCCATGAAACAACTTGCCTCTATATGCTAGGAAACTGATTCATTCACTCACATTTCACCTTTTGGTGAATGAACCTTCTAGAACAAGTAAAAATGTGCCAAAATTACATCATGGTTATGAAATTACATCAAGGTAGATCAAAATTTACATGAAAAAGTGAAACTGGCTAAAACTAGGCGAAATTCTGAGCTGTGGAGTGAAAAATAAGCCAAAATCCTCTATGCGCCGCGCCCAAAATCTCTATGCGTAGCACAAGTTTGGAGCTATTTTTGAGGCCCTTCCTGAAGTCCAAATTGAGCTCATGATAGCTCGTTGGAAATCCCTTCCTGTCTACTTTCCAACCCAGGTGGAATTTCTATATTTGGTGTCCATTTTCCCCTCCAAAAGTTCAATCTCCCAAGACTGGTTCCTATGGGTGCAAAAAGTGGCAGAAAATCCATTTTCAATGTGTTTTTGACCCTTTAGGCAACCCAGAACTTGATGAAATTCTTAGGCCATTCTTGAGCATGCATAAATTTTCATAAAAAATCTATAAATACCAATTTTTCCCTCTGAATAACTGCCAATCATAAGCGCGCGCAAGGTGGCGCTACGCGTCGGGCAAAAAAACCAGTTTTGTGACCAAAAAATTCAAAAATGACAAAATTTTTTCCAAATTCCTTGAAATTTGGGTTGTAGGTCCCTGGTCAAATGCTATGCTCGGCCAAAGAAGCTTCGGCCAATATTTGGAGCCTATCATACTTTTTATGTCACCTCAATGCCGTCTTGGTGCATGCAGTTCAGTGGCAGAATCACTGTCTTGTTCATATGATGTGTCGGTGTCCGTCTCCATGGTGTTGCAAGGTGTATGTCAAGTGTATGTTTGGTTTGTTGAAAATGAGAAATGAGAACTTGGTGTCTTTGTCTCCAATTGTCAAAATATGCCAAGTAGGAAGGGACTGTGATAAATAGGGACAGTGGGAAAAATATGGTTCAATTAAGTGAAGTTTATAATGTGAGAATAGTCACTTGATTATGTTTGGGGAATGTGGGTTTTGGGGACTTTGGGAATTAGGAACTCTTTGCAAATGATATGGGAAGGGGGAAAATGATAGGGAATGAAAGGATTTGAGGGATAGGGATAATAAATTTTAGAAATAAGTGATATGAGTGGTTTTTATAAGGGAATAAGGAAGGGATATTAATGATATTGTGACAGTGAGGGGGAAAAGAACCACAGGTGGGGAATGTGCTTTGAACTACTTGGCATAGAATTCACATTTTACAATTCAAATACAAACCCTAAGGAGCAGTTTTGACAAAAGGTAGGGTTTATATTTTCGACCTCCAAACTTTCAAATTCCTCCCTCCAAACAACACCAAACACAAGCTAATAGCAATTGACAGCCTCACAAACTTACTTGGAACAAGGGAGATTGAGTCAATTTAAAATTTGTGGAGCAATGGTGAAATTTTGGTGTTCCGGCCCTGTGCGCCACACACACAGCCCAGTGCGCCGCGCAGGCTGTATGTGCCGCGCACGTTAAAATTTACAAGGGGATGGGCGGCTCTATGCGCCACGCATGACCAGTGCGCCACGCTCAACACCCAATGCACTGCGACACTGAATTTGACCCACAGTTCGCCCTCCAACACTGTCTTTTGATCTTTCAAAATTTAACTCAGCTTGTTTGAGGATTTGTTTGCACGTGAATTGTTTAAACATGAAAATATTTCATATACATAAAGGATTTTGATTTTCATTTGGAAAATTCTCTTTCTACTTTTGCAGACTTTGGCACTTTCACATAAACTTCTTTTTTTACTTGTTTCCTTTGATTTTTGAGCTGATGATGAATCTTTTGTTGATTTTTTGCAGGGATAGCTGGCATGGAATTTTGGAAAAGGCGACCAGGGCTGCGCCTGAAGTATTTCACAACTAAATAAACTTTGAAAAATTACAATAGATTAATTATAAAGGATGAATTTGACGATTTTTATTCAAAAGAGAGTTTTGAAGAAAAATCATGATCAAGCAATATGACGATGAAATTTTGCATTGAAAACCTTATTCGAAGCTTCCTCATGTGCCTGCTGGCTTTATTGGACATTCTGAAGACTAAATTTGTGAAACCCTAGACCTAGTGACACTAAAAAAAAACCTAAAATGACTTTTTGGCAAACAAGAGACCAAACATGATTGTAAATGGCTTGAAGATGATTTTGATGAATAGAATTGGACCAGCAGGTACAATTCATGAGGAACATGAGTAAGAAGCTCCCTACCGTCAGAAGACCGATGCTCCTAATGGAATGTAGATGACTGGAGTGAATGAGACACCTAAAATGAAATGCAATAAAAGAGATTTTGATCTCTAACGGAGGGATGACAAGACTGACTCTAACATTGGCTCCAATGGGGATGGTAGCTCCTTGGAGGTGCCAAGAACTCCAGATCTTTGGGAGAGAAGATAGTGCCTTCATCCATTGGGAAATGGAATCAAAACATGAAAACTGACCTTATGCAGACTAACTCTGACTCAAGGCTAAAACTGAAAACCATAATAAAATCAAACATGACTAAAACATAACTAACAAACTGGAAAGATGCTCATAACTGAGCTTATTCACCAAACCTACTCTAATTGTTCTTTTCACCACCTAATCAAGTGAAATGGAACAACCAATGCAACCATGTAAGCATCCTGGCTGCTAATTGATTTCTTTCCAAATGCTTTCTGATGCGCAGGAAAAGGGAAGAATCGAAAGGCAACTCCCATGGAAATTTGGAAACAAGTTGACCGCTGATAAACCTGCAAAGCATGAATTGACTGGATGACTTCAAGAATATTGCCAAAGGATCTTCATAAACATAGCTATTGATTTCCATTAACACATTATTGCTCTGGTCCAGGTAATATCCATACCTTGATCTTAAACTTTTCCTTACATCTGCACTGTCTTTCTTTGGTGATAGCAGCAGGCTGCCAAAAGGATCCTGAATTTCGTGAATAACCAAAATCTGTTGCTGATTCCAAACAGAACAAAAGTCTCCTTTATCAATCTCCACATATGACTACAAACCTTGATGTGGGCTTTGTAATGAAAAATATGTTAAACAAGACAATGAAGGCGACTTTTGAATAAGATTATTGTCAACATTCTTTTCTGGCACATGGTTAGCCAAGGGAGAAGAAATTTTACAGCAAACATCATCCAACACACGAGCAATAGGATCATCAAAAACTTGAGAAGACTGCTGCGATGTATCCATTGAAACTGTATGACATCCTACTGGTTGTTCATATTTTTCTTTAGAGATATGATGAAGATTCCACTTTATAAACTGAAATGCTGCGAAACAAAAGGGTACAGAATCCTCTTGCATCATTAAATCATGTATTTTAGCTTCTACGCCTTCATCTGCAATCTGAACTTCAATTGTGTTTGGTGGCTGCAAATCTAGTGCTAGGGAGGGTTTTGTATCAGAAATGATTTTATCAGTCGTTTCGGGAGAAGATTTCTCATTTACAACTTTCTCAAGAACTTCGCTATCCATCTCATCCTCAACATTAAAACTGAGAGATTGTTTATTTCTTACGGGCTGCTCATTTGAAGATTTACTATGAATTTACCCTTCAAAAACTGGAATGATTAAAAAAAAAATGGTACGGAGTCATCTTGTGTCATTTGATCGTATGTTCCAGCCTCCACGTCCTCATCTGCAACTTGACAATCAATGGCACTCGAGGGCTTGCAAATCTGGGTATGGGAAGTCTTGAACAAGGTTTTTATTGCCCTCAAGATGGTCCAAATCAAGACTTGTTGACAGTTGATTTCTGATTGCATGGAAGTTATCTCTGATGAATTGAAATGAATCGAAACAAAAAGGCAGAGATCCTTCACTTACTTCAAAACGTGCTGCACTTTCCTCATCACTGTCATAGCTGGCATGCATCGATTGATCACTGTACTCGAGCTACTAAAAGTGAACTTCCTCCTTCCACAAACTAGCTGCTGATTTGTCTGCAAGATTAGCTTCCGTTTGGAGAACATAATCATCATCATACTGATCAAACTGAGGCAAATCATCAGTATAAAACACATCATCAAGCATAAATGTCATATCAACAACTCTCTCTTCATCAAGATGATCTATAAAGCAATCACTATGACAACTAGAATAAGAAACAGAATGTTTTGGATCAACAACTTGTTTTTCTTCAATCAGCGAGCCATGGGATTGAACATTATACTCATTCCTTGTGGTGATATTTTGCATCATCTCTTCTACTGCACTTACCAACATGTCAAGCTTTACCTCTAGAGATATCGATTTCTCCGGATCCATGTTTTTCATCTCTTCTTCCTTCAACCTTGCCCTTCAGATAAACAAATGAGCCTCTACATTTACTGCACTGTTCTGCATCTCTTGAAGTGTTGCAAGATTCCTTTCTCTCAACTGAAACTCCATTTCTGGATCAAAGGAACCCGGGTAGTGCAAGAGAGCAGATCTAGGAGAAGGTCTTATATCAGCTGGCATCGAAAAATATACTTTGTTAAATCTGGCAGAAAACTGTTGTACTGTCTCCCTTGACTGTCTTTTCAGTTGGGCATACTCGTTTAAAATAAGGAAAGGGTTCTGTCCAATCACCCACCTATCAAGGAAAACTTTGACGAACTGCTGGAAATCTGAGATGCTTGCATCAGGCAGGGTTTTGAACCAACTCTTCACTTGGCCTTGAAAAGAAAGAGAAAAAAGTCTAATACTAACATCTTCTTCATCAACTTCAAAAAGGTCTAGAAAAGTCTCAACATTCTGCACATGTTGCTCAATGTTGACATTGTTACATTCACCGTCAAATCTTGGAAAATATAGGTGATAATTTATAGGGAAAGCATGGAGAACAGAAGGTAAAACAAGAGGATTATACCTATCTGGGACTATAAAAGGTGTAGGAGTATATACAAGAGCTACGGGATCAGTTTTTTTTTCTTTAGGCTCATCACTCTGAAGAGAGTCATCATAAGATGTGGGAAAAGTAAGGAGGCCAGGATCAAAGGGAAAATCAGTATTTACACTTTTGAATGGGTCGAATGAAGATTTTGATCACCTTTATCATACAACAAATTCTGAAAAACTTTCAGGACAACTTCAAGAACAACAAAGAAGTAATTTGCAAGAAAGCAGACCAGATCCTGAATACCATTCAACTTTGGATACCTGAAATTAGTGTAAGATCCTTCCATTTTCTCAGAGAAAGAGTTAGTCCTCAAGTGGAGTCTCTACATTGAGTTGGAATCACCAGGTGAATGATTTCAGCCTTCTTATGTCTGATCGTTGTCCACCATCAACCATCAGATCTAAACTTGATACATGTACTAGGGCAATTTATAAGTTAGATGTTACGTTTACAAACTAGACCGGAGATTGACTGAAGCAACGTTTATCTACTTTCGCTAATGCAAAGCAAGAGCGTTTCGAAGGCTACTTGGCATAAATTTAGGCTCCGTCTGTAGCTTATAAAACCAATAACACCAAAAAACATACCATTTTATTCCCCAGTATGGTTGCCACTATGTTATTGCCTAAATCTACCTTAGGCTGAAAGAAGGAAGAGTTCAGGGTAACATCAAACCACGCTCAGTCTGGTAGCTAGCCCTACCACAACAGGAGAGGGATCTCTCTGGGTCAATCTCAGCGAAAAGTAATCAATAGGGCTTGAGATCACTGAAATGAAAGCTAATTTTAGGCTAGGTATATGAATAAAGGAGTTTGATTTAGTTTTTGGGGGTTTTATGTTGGATCAAGGGAAAGGCAGTTTTGGGTGCGGGTTTTAGGCCTAGTTTTTGCAGAGTTCTAGTTGGGGCAAGGTAGGTAATAGTTTTGATGCTTTAGCTTGAGTGGATGGATGTATCAGACCAGTGAGGGGCTGCAGAGGGTAAGAGGGTATCAAGAGTCCTCCTCAAACAGATGAAAACATGAAAAACTAAACAAAAATGAAGGCAGAGCAATGCAAACCAATGAATTCTACCTTTATAACTTGTTTGTTCAGTTTAAGAAGAAAGAAAAATGAAAATGGTACACATAAACATCAGTGAACTTACAGATACATAGATGAAAATACCATCAAAACACAGAGCCACAAGGATCCCAAAGAGGGCTGCAAACCCTGGTCTATTCCTTTGCCAAAATTGCAGAATGAATGTACAATGAAGTGCTATGCAATCCCAAGTGTCCAATCCTGAAAATGACTGAGAAAATACATCATATAGAAAAGCCTAACCCATTCCCATGCCTCTAGGGGTCGATCTCATCATTCTAGGAGCTGTTTCAACCATATCTAAACTAGGAACTAAAAAATAGGCCATGAAACAACTTGCCTCTATATGCTAGAAAACTGATTCATTCACTCACATTTCACCTTTTGGTGAATGAACCTTCTAGAACAAGTAAAAATGTGCCAAAGTTACATCATGGTTATGAAATTACATCAAGGTAGATCAAAAGTTACATGAAAAATTGAAACTGGCCAAAACTAGGCGAAATTCTGAGCTGTGGAGTGAAAAATAAGCCAAAATCCTCTATGCGTCGCGCCCAAAATCGCTATGCGTAGCACAAGTTTAGAGCTATTTTTGAGGCCCTTCCTGAAGTCCAAATTGAGCTCATGATAGCTCGTTGGAAATCCCTGCCTGTCTACTTTCCAACCCAAGTGGAATTTCTGGATTTGGTGTCCATTTGCCCCTCCAAAAGTTCAATATCCCAAGACTGGTTCCTGTAGGTGCAAAAAATGGCAGAAAAGACATTTTCAAGGTGTTTTTGACACTTTAGGCAACCCAGAACTTGATGAAATTCTTAGGCCATTCTTGAGCATGCATAAATTTTCATAAAAAATCCAGAAATACAAAGTTTACCCTCTGAAGAGCTGCCAATCATAAGCGCGCGCAAGGTGGCACTACGCGTCGGGCAGAAAAGCCTATTTTGTGACCAAAAAATTCAAAAATGACAAATTTTTTTCAAAATTCCTTGAAATTTGGGCTGCAGGTCCCTGGTCAAATTCTATGCTCGGCCAAAGAATCTTCGGCCAATATTTTGAGCCTAACATACTTTTTATGTTGCCTCAATGCCGTCTTGGTGCATGCAGTTCAGTGGCAGAATCACTGTCTTGTTCATATGATGTGTCGGTGTCCGTCTCCATGGTGTTGCAAGGTGTATGTCAAGTGTATGTTTGGTTTGTTGAAAATGAGAAATGAGAACTTGGTTTCTTTGTCTCCAATTGTCAAAATATGCCAAGTAGGAAGGGACTGTGATAAATAGGGAAAGTGGAAAAAATATGGTTCAATTGAGTGAAGTTTATAACGTGAGAATAGTCACTTGATTATGTTTGGGGAATGTGGGTTTTGGGGACTTTGGGAATTAGGAACTGTTTGCAAATGATATGGGAAGGGGGAAAATGATAGGGAATGAAAGGATTTGAGGGATAGGGATAATAGGATTTTAGAAATAAGTGATATGAGTGGTTTTTATAAGGGAATAGGGAAGGGATATTAATGATATTGTGACAGTGAGGGGGAAAAGAACCACAGGTGGGGAATGTGCTTTGAACTACTTGGCACAAAATTCACATTTTAAAATTCAAATACAAACCCTAAGGAGTAGTTTTGACAAAAGATAGGGTTTATATTTTCGACCTCCAAACTTTCAAATTCCTCCCTCCAAACAACACCAAACACAAGCTAATAGCAATTGACAGCCTCACAAACTTACTTGGAACAAGGGAGATTGAGTCAATTTAAAATTTGTGGAGCAATGGTGAAATTTTGGTGTTCCGGCCCTATGCACCATGCACACAGCCCAGTGTGCCGCGCAGGCTGTATGCGCCGCGCAAGTTAAAATTTACAAGGGGATGGGCGGCTCTATGCGCCGCGCACGACCAGTGTGCCGCGCTCAACACCCAATGCGTTGCGACACTGAATTTGACCCACAGTTCGCCATCCAACACTATCTTTTGATCTTTCACAATTTAACTCGGCTTCTTTGAGGATTTGTTTGCACGTGAATTGTTTAAACATGAAAATATTTCATATACATAAAGGATTTTGATTTTCATTTGGCAAATTCTCTTTCTACTTTTGCAGACTTTGGCACTTTCACATAAACTTCTTTTTTTACTTGTTTCCTTTGATTTTTGAGCTGATGATGAATATTTTGTCGATTTTTTGTAGGGATAGCTGGCATGGAATTTTGGCAAAGGCGACCAGGGCTGCGCCTGAAGTATTTCACAACTAAAGAAACTTTGAAAAATTACAATACATTAATTATAAAGGATGAATTTGACGATTTTTCTTCAAAAGAGAGTTTTGAAGAAAAATCATGATCAAGCAATATGACGATGAAATTTTGCACTGAAAACCTTATTCGAATCTTCCTCATGTGCCTGCTGGCATTATTGGACATTCTGAAGACTAAATTTGGGAATCCCTAGACCTAGTGACACTAAAAAAAATCCTAAAATGACTTTTTAGCAAACAAGAGACCAAACATGATTGTAAATGGCTTGAAGATGATTTTGGTGAATAGAATTGGACCAGCAGGTACAAGTCATGAGGAACATGAGTAAGAAGCTCCCTACCATCAGAAGACCGATGCTCCTAATGGAATGCAGATGACTGGAGTGAATGAGACACCTAAAATGAAATGCAACAAAATATATTTTGATCTCTGACGGAGGGATGACAAGACCGACTCTAACATTGGCTCCAATGGGGATGGTAGCTCCTTGGAGGTGCCAAGAACTGCAGATCTTTGGGAGACCAGATAGTACCTTCATCCATTGGGCAATGGAATCAAAACATGAAAAATGACCTTATGCAGACTGACTCTGACTCAAGGCTAAAACTGAAAACCATAATAAAATCAAGCATGAATAAAACATAACTAACAAAATGGAAAGATGCTCATAACTGAGCTTATTCACCAAACCTACTCTAATTGTTCTTTTCACCACTTGATCAAGTGAAATGGAACAGCCAATGCAACCATGTAAGCATCCTGGCTGCTGATTGATTTCTTCCCAAATGCTTTCTGATGCGCAGGAAAAGGGAAGAATCGAAAGGCAACTCCCATGGAAATTTGGAATCAAGTTGACCGCTGATAAACCTGCAAAGCATGAATTGACTGGATGACTTCAAGAATATTGCGAAAGGATCTTCATAAACATAGCTATTTATTTCCATTAACACATTACTGATCTGGTCCAGGTAATCTCCATACCTTGATCTTAAAATTTTCCTTACATCTGCACTGTCTTTCTTTGGTGATAGTAGCAGGCTGCCAAAAGGATCTTGAATTTCGTGAATAACCAAACTCTGTTGCTGATTCCAAACAAAACAAAAGTCTCCTTTATCAATCTCCTCATATGACTGCAAACCTTGATGTGGGCTTTGTAATGAAAAATCTGTTAAACAAGACAATGAAGGCGACTTTTGAATAAGATTATTGTCAACATTCTTTTCTGGCACATGGTTAGCCAATGGAGAAGAACTTTTACAGCAAACATCAGCCAACACACGAGCAATAGGATCATCAAAAACTTGAGAAGACTGCTGCGATGTATCCATTGAAACTGTATGACATCGTACTAGCTGTTCATATTTTTCTTTAGAGATATGATGAAGAAACCACTTTATAAACTGAAATTCTTCGAAACAAAAGGGTACAGAATCCTCTTGCATCATTAAATCATGTATTTCAGCTTCCACGCCTTCATCTGCAATCTGACCTTCAATTGTGTTTGGTGGTTGCAAATCTGGTGCTAGGGAGGGTTTTGTATCAGAAATGATTTTATCAGTCGTTTCGGGAGAAGATTTCTCATTTACAACTTTCTCAAGAACTTAGCTATCCGTCTCATCCTCAACATTAAAACTGAGAGATTGTTGATTGCTTATGGGCTGCTCATTTGAAGATTTACTATGCAATTTACCCTTCAAAAACTGGAATGATTCAAAACAAAATGGTACAGAGTCATCTTGTGTCATTTGATCGTATGTGCCAGCCTCCACGTCCTCATCTGCAACTTGACAATGAATGGCACTCGAGGGCTTGCAAATATGGGTATGGGAAGTCTTGAACAAGGTTTTTATTGCCCTCAAGATGGTCCAAATCAAGACTTGTTGACAGTTGATTTCTGATTGCATGGAAGTTATTTCTGATGAACTGAAATGAATCGAAACAAAAAGGCAGAGATCCTTCACTTACTTCAAAACGTGCTTCACTTTCCTCGTCACTGTCATAGCTAACATGCATCGATTGATCATTGTACTCGAGCTGCTGAAAGTGAACTTCCTCCTTCCACAAACTAGCTGCTGATTTGTCTCCAAGATTATCTTCCGTTTGGAGAACATAATCATCATCATACTGATCAAACTGAGGCAAATCATCAGTATAAAACACATCATCAAGCATAAATGTCATATCAACAGCTCTCTCTTCTTCAAGATGATCTATAAAGAAATCACTATAACAACTGGAATAAGAAACAAAATGTTTTGGATCAACAACTTGTTTTTCTTCAATCAACGAGCCATGGGCTTGAACATTATACTCATTCCTTGTGGTGGTCTTTTGCATCATCTCTTCTACTGCACTTACCAACATGTCAAGCTTTACCTCTAGAGATATCGATTTCTCCAGATCCATGTTTTTCATCTCTTCTTCCTTCAACCTTGCCCTTCGGATCAGCAAATGAGCCTCTACATTTAGTTCATTGTTCTCCATCTCTTGAAGTGTTGCAAGATTCCTTTCTCTCAACTGAAACTCCATTTCCGAATCAAAGGCACCTGGGTAGTGCAAGAGAGCAGATCTAGGAGAAGGTCTTATATCAGCTGGCATCGAAAAATATACTTTGTTAAATCTGGCAGAAAACTGTTGTACTGTCTCCCCTGACTGTCTTTTTAGCTGGGCATACTAGTTTAAAATAAGGAAAGGGTTCTGTCCAATCACCGACCTGTCAAGGAAAACTTTGAGGAACTGCTGGAAATCTGAGATGCTTGCATCAGGCAGGGTTTTGAACCAACTCTTCACTTGGCCTTGAAAAGAAAGAGAAAAAAGTCTAATACTAACATCTTCTTCATCAACTTCAAAAAGGTTTAGAAAAGTCTCAACATTCTGCACATGTTGCTCAGCGTTGACATTGTTACATTCACCATTAAATCTTGGAAAATATACGTGATAATTTGCAGGGAAAGCATGAAGAACAGAAGGTAAAACAAGAGGTTTATACCTATCTGGGACTATAAAAGGTGTAGGATTATATACAAGAGCTACGGGATCAGTTTTTTTTTCTTTAGGCTCATCACTCTGAAGAGAGTCATCATAAGATGTGGGAAAAGTAAGGAGGCTAGGATCAAAGGGAAAATCAGTATTTACACTTTTGAATGGGTCGAATGAAGATTTTGATCACCTTTATCATACAACAAATTCTGAAAAAATTTCAGGACAACTTCAAGAACAACAAAGAAGTAATTTGCAAGAAAGTAGACCAGATCCTAAATACCATTCCACTTTGGATACCTGAACTTAGTGTAAGATCCTTCCATTTTCTCAGAGAAAGAGTTAGTCCTCCAGTGGAGTCTCTACATTGAGTTAGAATCACCAGGTGAATGATTTCAGCCTTCTTATGTCTGATCGTTGTCCACCATCAACCATCAGATCTGAACTTGATACATGTACTGGGGAAATTTATAAGTTAGATGTTACGTTTACAAACTAGACTGGAGATTGACTGAAGAAACGTTTATCTACTTTCGCTAATGCAAAGCAAGAGCGTTTCGAAGGCTACCTGGCATAACTTTAGGATTCGTTTGTAGCTTATAAAACCAATAACACCAACAAACAAACCATTTTATTCCCCAGTATGGTCGCCACTATGTTATTGCCTAAATCTACCTCAGTCTGAGAGAAGGAAGAGTTCAAGGTAACATCAAACCACGCTCAGTCTGGTAGCTAGCCCTACCAGAACAGGAGATGGCTCTCTTCGGGTCAATCTCAGCGAAAAGTAATCAATAGGGCTTGAGATCACTGAAATGAAAGCTAATTTTAGGCTAGGTATATGAATAAAGGATTTTTATTTAGTTTTTGGGGGTTTTATGTTGGATCAAGGGAAAGGCAGTTTTGGGTGCGGGTTTTAGGCCTAGTTTTTGCAGAGTTCTAGTTGGGGCAAGGTAGGCAATAGTTTTGATGCTTTAGCTTGAGTGTATGGATGGATCAGACTGGTGAGGGGCTGAAGAGGGCAAGAGGGTCTCAAGAGTCCTCCTCAAACAGATGAAAACATGAAAAATTAAACAAAAATGAAGGCAGAGCAATGCAAACCAATGAATTCTACCTTTATAACTTATTTGTTCAGTTTAAGAAGAAAGAAAAATGAAAATGGTACAAATAAAAATCAGTGAACTTACAGATACATAGAGGAAAACACCATCAAAACACAGAGCCACAAGGATCCCAAAGAGGGCTGCAAACCCTGGTCTATTCCTTTGCCAAAATTGCAGAATGAATGTACAATGAAGTGCTATGCAATCCCAAGTGTCCAACCCTGAAAATGACTGAGAAAATACATCATATAGACAAGCCTAACCCATTCCCATGCCTCTAGGGGTTTAGCTCATCATTCTAGGAGCTGTTTCAACCATATCTAAACTAGGAACTAAAAAATAGGCCATGAAACAACTTGCCTCTATATGTTAGGAAACTGATTCATTCACTAACATTTCACCTTTTGGTGAATGAACCTTCTAGAACAAGTAAAAATGTGCCAAAATTACATTATGGCTATGAAATTACATCAAGGTAGATCAAAATTTACATGAAAAAGTGAAACTGGCCAAAACTAGGCGAAATTCTGAGCTGTGGAGTGAAAAATAAGCCAAAATCCTCTATGCGTCGCGCCCAAAATCTCTATGCGTAGCACAAGTTTAGAGCTGTTTTTGAGGCCCTTCCTGAAGTCCAAATTGAGCTCATGATAGCTCATTGGAAATCCCTGCCTGTCTACTTTCCAACCCAAGTGGAATTTCTGGATTTGGTGTCTATTTTCCCGTCCAAAAGTTTAATATCCGAAGACTGGTTCCTGTAGGTGCAAAAAGTGGCAGAAAAGACATTTTCAAGGTGTTTTTGACACTTTAGGCAACCCATAACTTGATGAAATTCTTAGGCCATTCTTGAGCATGCATAATTTTTCATAAAAAATCCAGAAATACAAAGTTTTCCCTCTGAAGAGCTTCCAATCAAAAGCGCGCGCAAGGTGGCGCTACGCGTCGGGCATAAAAGCCTATTTTGTGACCAAAAAATTCAAAAATGACAAATTTTTTTCCAAATTCCTTCAAATTTGGGCTGTAGGTCCCTGGTCAAATTCTATTCTCGGCCAAAGAATCTTCGGCGAATATTTTGAGCCTATCATACTTTTTATGTCGCCTCAATGCCGTCTTGGTGCATGCAGTTCAGTGGCAGAATCACTGTCTTGTTCATATGATGTGTCGGTGTCCGTCTCCATGGTGTTGCAAGGTGTATGTCAAGTGTATATTTGGTTTGTTGAAAATGAGAAATGAGAACTTGGTTTCTTTGTCTCCAATTTTCAAAATATGCCAAGTAGGAAGGGACTATGATAAATAGGGAAAGTGGGAAAAATATGGTTCAATTAAGTGAAGTTTATAATGTGAGAATAGTCACTTGATTATGTTTGGGGAATGTGGGTTTTGGGGACTTTGGGAATTAGGAACTCTTTGCAAATGATATGGGAAGGGGGAAAATGATAGGGAATGAAAGGATTTGAGGGATAGGGATAATAGGATTTTAGAAATAAGTGATATGAGTGGTTTTTATAAGGGAATAGGGAAGGGATATTAATGATATTGTGACAGTGAGGGGGAAAAGAACCACAGGTGGGGAATGTGATTTGAACTACTTGGCACAAAATTCACATTTTACAATTCAAATACAAACCCTAAGGAGTAGTTTTGACAAAAGGTAGGGTTTATATTTTCGACCTCCAAACTTTCAAATTCCTCCCTCCAAACAACACCAAACACAAGCTAATAGCAATTGATAGCCTCACAAACT
Organism: Pinus albicaulis; assembly: GCA_034641835.2. Lineage (NCBI taxonomy): Eukaryota > Viridiplantae > Streptophyta > Pinopsida > Pinales > Pinaceae > Pinus > Pinus albicaulis. Next base: position 15,040 of record JAXQQM020071355.1, on the reverse strand, counting down.
TACTTGGAACAAGGGAGATTGAGTCAATTTAAAATTTGTGGAGAAATGGTGAAATTTTGGTGTTCCGGCCCTGTGTGCCGCGCACACAGCCCAGTGCGCCGCACACGTTAAAATTTATAAGGGGATGGGCGGCTCTATGCGCTACGCACGACCAGTGCGCTGTGCTCAACACCCAATGCGTCGCGACATTGAATTTGACCCACAGTTCGCCCTCCAACCCTGTCTTTTGATCTTTCACAATTTAACTTGGCTTCTTTGAGGATTTGTTTGCACGTGAATTGTTTAAACATGAAAATATTTCATATACATAAAGGATTTTGATTTTCATTTGGAAAATTTTCTTTCTACTTTTACAGACTTTGGCACTTTCACATAAACTTCTGTTTTTACTTTTTTCCTTTGATTTTTGAGCTAATGATGAATCTTTTGTCGATTTTTTGTAGGGATAGCTGGCATGGAATTTTGGCAAAGGCGACCAGGGCTACGCCTGAAGTATTTCACAACTGAAGAAGCTTTGAAAAATTACAATACATTAATTATAAAGGATGAATTTGACGATTTTTCTTCAAAATAGAGTTTTGAAGAAAAATCATGATCAAGAAATATGACGATGAAGTTTTGCACTAAAAACCTTATTCGAATCTTCCTCATGTGCCTGCTGGCATTATTGGACATTCTGAAGACTAAATTTGCGAAACCCTAGACCTAGTGACACTAAAAAAAACCCTAAAATGACTTTTTGGCAAACAAGAGACCAAACATGATTGTAAATGGCTTGAAGATGATTTTGATGAATAGAATTGGACTAGCAGGTACAAGTCATGAGGAACATGAGTAAGAAGCTCCCTACCGTCAGAAGACCGATGCTCCTAATGGAATGCAGATGACTGGAGTGAATGAGACACCTAAAATGAAATGCAATAAAAGAGATTTTGATCTCTAACGGAGGGATGACAAGACCGACTCTAACATGTGGTGCAATCAATCCATCACTGTAGTCACAACAGATAGTCCATCTTTCCCTTTCACCTATCTGTCCACTGGGTCTCCACTGGAACTGACATGCACTATAGTTAACTGTTGTATTTGTTCAGTTGATTAATGAGTTATTATTTGTGAATTAATTGACTAATTAATTCACTCCACTCTCACTAGTGTATCATTTAGTTAGACTAGATACAACTAGCTCAACTGAGTTTAACTCCAATAACTGAGTTAAACTGAATAACAACTCCATGAACTACTCTTCCAACTCTGCCATAACTTTTCCACTTCAATTCTAACTGAGTCCTCCATGCATGAACCACTAGTAAACCCTAGGAATTGTGTAATTCCTTCAACCCGCTGATTTTCCAAATCTGCTCATTGAAATAAAGTGCTCTAAGAGAATAAGTTACTGTTTATTGTCGGATTATTATTAAGAGCTAATAAAAATCGACACTTCTATTTTTAGATCGACGATCTATAAATAGACTTCGCATAATATTCTAAAAATAGAATTTCATCTACTTTTCCAACTTGACCAACCATCCACAAATAACATCCTGCAACTTCTGAAATGTGATCACTATGTCTAAAAATAGACTTGCACCAAAAATAGCCTGCAGGCCCACTAAGTGAAGGAAACTCTTTTCACTAAGCTCATCATCTTGTTGAATCTCAACAAAATTGACATTCAAAAATATAGTTGATTGTAGCGTTGAACTATAATTAGAATTCTATTAAAAGAAAAATCATTCTACTATTGTTGATCGAATGTCCATTTAGGAAAATCAAGAACCTGTAAAACTAGATGGAATATTTGACAGAATATCTAGCTAACCCACTCTACATGGGAGCTCTTTTTTCACTTTGTAGTCGTAAGCTATTTTTAATATGAGAAATCTAGCATTTTATTTGGAGGCTATGATGGTTTCTGGATATTATTCAGGTTTTGCTAGACAGTTGGAATAAAGTAATGATTGATGGAAAGAGTGTCCCATAAATGTGGGATAACTCTGGGAATATTTGCTTGTGAGGGGATATTTTATTTCATAATCTTCTCACAAGGACAGTGCGTCATTATAGTTCTTGCCTTGAAAGTAATCACGGGAAAACAAGGACTGTGTTGGGAAGTGTGGAAGGGTCCAATATGAACTGAATTGAGTAATGCACTCTGATTCTCTTGTCACTTCTAATCTGAGCCTGAAAGATCCTCTCTCAGTTGAAACTATTTGCAAGTACCTGTGCGACAAAGTGAAAAATGAAAAAGTGCTCATGGAACATCTTAGTGATGGAATTTTAAAGTTTGCTGCAAGGTTTCAAGGTCATTTGCAAAACTTGAGATTAGTGGTGTCTAAAAATTACAGATGGACTAAAGAAATTTGTAGGCTTCAATCCAAACTTGCCAATGTTGGTACCTGTATTTGGTATGTGTTGTAATTGGCATTAGGAAATGTTCAAGATTGCAAAGTGAAGTATGGAGGAGTGTGCATTGATGATCCTTTTTCAATTTTTTATCAAAGCCTGCAAGATCTTTTCTCAGCTGAAAATGTTTGCAAGTACCTGTGCGCTGCCGTGAAAAGTGAACAGTCACACGTGAATTATCTTTCAATTCAATTGCTCATTAATGTTTCCCTTTTAAATTTTACTGCAAGGTATGAAGGGCGTTAGTGGAATCTGAGTTAATGTACTATCTAAAAACTACAGATGGACTCAAGCAAGATGTAGTTATCAGTCAAAAAGTTGTGAAAATTGGTACTTGTCTTTGGTATGTGTTGTATTTGGCATTTTGAACATTCAGGGATTTTTCATTTTTGAATATAGATTGCATCTAGCTTGACACAGGGCATAATGGGAATAATTGTTTTCAGCCATTTTAGTTGTATGGTTTCGTGAAACAAAATTGTGCTTTAAAAATGTTTTGAAATTGTGATATTAAATGGAGGTGTTTTCAATTGAAATAATCACCGAGGTCCCTTAAAATAAAATTTTATAGAATTGAAACTTCATTTTTTTTGTAAACTTTATTGGAAAAAGAAACAGTGATAAACTAACAAAATAGGTGTTGGTCCTTTCTCTAATTTTCTCTTTTTTGTGTTTCATCTTTTTCAATCACAAATACAAACACTTCTTGTCAACTTTCCAATTTCAAAACACAGGAACAAAGAGAATACATTTCTTTCAAATTTAGGTTGTACGGTTGGTTGTGTAAATTTTACTGATATTTTCTTCTTTGGTACTTGTTCAAGTTATTCTGTTTCAACCATATAGTGTATTGATCTTTGTTTTGTCTTTATATATATCGCATTTATTAGGGTTCATTTGTGTGGTTTATTTCCATATTATGGTGTGAATCAAATGGCGAAGCATGTAATGAGGCCTAACAATAAGTCCATCTCTCATCGCCATGAAGTGTTCAGTATAGAAAGGCATATTCAGATGTGATCCACCTTGTATTCAATTGAGTTGCACATATTTCCTATAGATATCCTCTTGTATGATTTTGTTCATCTTTTGTTTGGTTGGTAAGAGATGGCCAGGTGCAGATAGGGAATATTTGAATGGAGGAATTTGGTTCATAATAATACTAATTGAAGCAAGGAGATCAAGAAAAAGGAGTAGTTGCTGCAATGGAATCTGATGAGAAATAGGCCAAGTATGGATACCGAGCATGCCCCTTTGTTGTACCAGTGAAGTTCTGAACATAGTATAGAAGAGAGAAGAGGCCAAACATTGTCTCAAGTAGGAAGGGGTGAGCTGCAAACTCTATAAGGATGATGGGTTGAGGAATTGGCTACTTGCGTTGAACAATGTGGTGAAGGAGGATGATATGTACTCTCTTTGTTGAATACCAATTAGACTCTAGTAAACTAGGTCCCCAAACCTTGGAACCATTTAGAAATTTGGGTTGGGAAAGATTATGCATGAGTGACATCTTGGTAGATATGTCTTGAAAAATATTTTAGAAACACTGCCTCTCAAGAAGGGCCAAGGACCCATAGCCCTTGTTGGGTCAGTGCTGAAGTGCATGTTGCAAACTAAAGCAAGGTCTTGTGAATAGTACCCCTAGATAAGTATATGAGTTAGTGATCTTGATCTCCTCTCCTTTGAGAGATAAATGGTGATCAAGGAAGATTTTCTTCAACACGTTGAAGCTGATGACTTTGGTTTTCACCTAGGTTGACTGTCAATTAATGAATATCACAAAATAGGGCCAGGGAATCAAGCTGTCATTTCAATTTTTCAGGGGATGAGAGTAGAAGGGCCACATCATCTACAAACATAAAAATATAATATATTCCAACTATCCCCTACCCTATTTGGATGTGCATAGCCAAAAAATAATGTATATTCACAATGCCTATTTGAACACTAAACACATATCTGTCTTATGGCCAGCAAAAAACTGTACAACAAGTATCATTCAAAAAGTGTAGGGGACAAGGGGAAACCTTGTTTTACCCCTAATGATACCTAGGATAAAATATGATAGCATGTGTGTTGGTGCATAAATTACCAAGGATTGACTCATATAAAATGCATAATGACTGAAAAAAGGGTTTCTAAGATGCCAATATCTTTGAGTATGTGGAATAAAGCCTCTATGGGGACAGAGTCAAAAGCCTTTTTGAAACTCTACGAAACAATAGTAAACTTTCCAAGAGAAATGTTCGGCTTGCTAAATTATGGCTTGGAGTGTAAATATGTGATTAATAGTTTGGTGCTCAGGTTGGAATCCAACCTTTCCTCTAGCTCTATGTTTCCTCTTCTCAAGCTCCCAAGAGAGTTGCAGGTGGAGGGATGCAACATAGAGCTTAAAGAAGAAAGTTACCACAAATATGTCCAATGGAGTGCATGGTACATTAGAAATAGTATGTAGTGGGAGAATGATTGAATCTCCTATAAAAGGCATATCTAAATTATGAGGTCAAAGACCTAGAGGGTCAAATTCTTCATCTAAGATATAAAATGTTACAAAGATGAGAGTCCTAGAGAAGAAAGGGTCCCTCTCAAGAACTTGAGAATTGGGAGAAATATCTTGATTGATGGTTTCTTGCAGAAAGTGATCAATGTTTGGAGGAGCTATCACCTACTAATTAGGGAGGACTAGGAGGAATTGATGGCCTCTGAAACTATATTTCTAGTAGGTGAATGTCTCCTACCATATGAAGCTAAAGTGAAGAAACCCCTGATGGAGGACTTTGGATAAATTGGAAGATCTGAAGTTTTGGAAGATCTAATCTTGTGCATATAGGATTATCTTTTATAAGACATGAATAAATGGGAAGGAGGGTGTCTTATGTGATTGTAAAAATGGTTTGGACAAAGACACTATTGCAAGGGTCTCATGGGTGGAGGTCAGGGGTCTCCTCATGATCTCATGAATCTACATACTGAGGTGGCACTGATCTCTACCTATAAATTATTTCTTCTGTGTGTGAGAACTACAAAGGAGGGAGGTGATCATCATGTTGTGTGGGTTGATGGGGGTTATTATAAGGATCCTCCATGTGAGTCAGTTGTGGGTGGAAAAGATGACAAGTCAAATTGTGCCTTGACTGGATGAATTTGCAACATTAAAGCTTCTATATTCATCATAATAGAAAATATATTGTTTCAAGTGATATTTTTGTTGAAGTCATATAAGGAAGCCTCTTTACACTATTGTTGAAAACATGAAAAAAAGTATGTGAAAATCCGTTGAATTTGAACAGGAATCATCAGAAAAGCTATCTTCAATTTTTTTTTTTTGAAAATATTTGAATGCAAACTATAGTTACTAGAAGGAGGATACATATTATTCCCTTATTCCCTTATGAAATTGCAGAAACAAATTCTTCCCAGGAGTTTGATTTTTCCTTTAATAAAATCAATGATTTTGTCATGGGATTTTAAGCTCATTTTGACCAATGGTTGAATCAACAGTCCAGAGTTCACATACCAGACACTAAAATTGGCCAAAAATTCACCATTAGAAGGCTCAAAATACATCATCAATTTTTTCACGAAGAAAAATAGTGCAAAATCGGTGATTTAAGGGTACTTTTTGAATGGAATACATGTTAACCTTCTTGTTTATTCAATTATTAAGATGCATCATTCCCTCTTCCCTCGCAGAAATTCAGTACTTTGAGATTCGCTCAGATGAAAAACTCCTACCCTATAATCATTTTTCATGAATTTGGATTCATAGAAAGAGGTTATTTATAAATCTATGTAACATAGGCATCCTATAAGATCACAGTTAAAAAAGAAATTTAGCTCGCTCATGCCGGTTTTTTTTATTACCAGAAGCAATGCATGGATTCGTGTTTTATGACAGTTAGAGCAGGAGAAAATTAAATGTTTTTTGACAACAATATCATTACAAGTATCTTAGCATTTGAAGTGAATAGAAGAATACAATTTTTAACAAGGCATTTCACCCCTTAAAGCCCAACATTTTTATATTTTTGAATTGTATAGTTGACCTTCAGGTTTCCATGGCTATGAAGGCTGTAATGTAAAATTTAGAGGGAGAATCCAATAGTATAAATTATTTTCCTGTAGGTCAAACAATTCTGTCAACATTGTATCTTTGGTTTTTTGTGATTTTTGGAATTTTGGCTAGGATTTGGTCATATGTATGTGTGAAAAATTGGGCTTCTACCCACCAGATCCATGTGTTAATGGGTGCATTAATTTGCTTGAAGGTTTTTATTTTTATATGTGAGGGAGAGGAGTGGTGTTTTATTAAAAGAACAAGGATTGCCCATGGTTGGGATGTTGCTTTCGATATTTTCAATTTCTTCAAGGGTATCAAGGTTTTTACTCTAATTGTTCTCATAGGCACGAGCTAGTCCTTCTTGAGGTCTTATCTTCAAGAAAAGGACAAGAGGGTGCTCATGCTTGTCATACCTCTGTAATTTGTTGCCAATATTATTGCAGCCATGCTTGGCATGTCAGGACCATCTGCAAAGGACTGGTTTAAATGTAAGCAGTTGTTTCTTCTTATTGATATTATTTGTTGTGGTCATGTTCTTTTTCCTATTGCTTGGTGAATCAAGAATTTGAAAGAAGCAACTCAGAAAGACGATAAGGAAATAGTAGTTTAAAAAAATATGACCCTGTTCAGGCACTATTATATTGTGGTGATCTGTTATATCTACTTTATTCAGGTGTTTTTTTTCTATATGATGACAAAAATATCGTCAAGGTATTTGTGGACAATTGATTTGACCAGAGAATGTGCAACTCTAGCATTCTATGCTTTCATGGGATATAAGTTCAGGCATGTTGTGCATAATCCTTACATGATGATTGAGGAGGAGGAAGAAGAATCTCAAGCATTAAATATGGGTAATAGTGTTGTTGAGCTCTAGACTCAACTTTGATGGGTTTTCTTTTGGGATAAAGGCAAGATGATTTTGGAATTTTTTTCTCATTTCTGTGAAACAAAGCATCAACCTATTTTTAGTGCTTTTTCTTATGCTGTGGAATTAAAAGTTACATTCCCTATTACTGGGCTTTGAACCCTTCATCAATTTGCCCAAAATTTTTATGAACTTCTTGAATTTAGACATAGGCTATGTTTCCTTTTGGTTGTGGTGCATAAGCAGCCAATCCTGGCCTACCAAGGAATATTAAGGAGTTAAGTTTTCGCCCTACCAGCTTAAAGAAATATAGCGTTAAAATCATTACTGCTAGTTAATATTCCACATAATTTTCTTCAAGTAAAGTCGGGGAGACAGTACATAGGTTGTACCTAAATCAAAGTATATTGTTGTACAATTTTCTATTGGTCATAAGACAAATACTTGTTTGGTGTTTAGAGAGGCATCATGAATATACATTATTTTTTGGCCATTGTATGCAAGGCCAATGTATATTGTTGTGTCTAATAAATGGTTTTGGTTGTTGATGCAATTGGGTTGAGATATCAAAATACCATTTAGTATAGAAGTATGTATGACTCATGATTAGCTAATATTTCAATAAAATATTAGTTTGAACTTTGGTTGTTATGCCATAGAGCAGTACATCTGTCAAACTCATAAAATTAAGTATTGAAAATGATATTTTTTCAGTCCCCTTAATCGATTTAGCATATTTATTTTAGGACTACTTTTTGCTCCATTTGAGTACAATATTAGAAACCTTCAGGAATGCCATGTTTTTTTAAGTAAGACAAGTGTGTGATGTCCATGATTTTCAATTTGTAGAAATTTAATAAGGATACTTTGTGTTATTTCCTATGGAAATATTAAGCTGGACTCTTTCAAAGGGATCTTTTAAGTTAAATCCTTTAGTTTTGAATTTTAATGTTAGTTTCCCTTTACATACAAATTAATAGGTACATGCTTCCAGAAAGTTTGTCTTTGTTGACCTCCCTATTTCATATATCATCCACTAAGATATTTAGTATATGGTAATTGTGTGTTGTTGACTACTTATATTGTGTCTCAATTTCTTCTTGATGTCGAGGAGGAATTCCATTGATTTTTTTGTTTTAACTGCATTATTCATGCTCACCTAGGGAAACTAAATGTAAATATTGAAAAATGAAGGAAAGGAATTGTGTGTTTCAGAGTACTTTGACAGTTTTAATTATTTTCTTTATTTGTTGCTATCCATGCACAACTTGCAAATAATTACATCTATGAACTCCTTTTAGCAGGCATCACCTACTTGGAAACACGAAGAGCTTTAAAATATTACTCTCGCACCTTTACCTTTCCTCAAATTACACGAGTGTCTAATTGGGATTTGCAATATACCTCTATAAAAAAATTTATTATCTCAGTTTGAAGTTGAAATAATCTATAAATTTCTAATGATTCTATAAGTTTTTACAAACTCAACACTTCATCGTGGTGTATGACATGAATTGATGTCTTTAATTTAAATAGTAAGGGTGGCACACTGCATGAACCTTTGTATTTTTTTTTTTTTGTTTTTTTTTTTTTTATATATAGTTTTTGAACCTATATCCACGATTTTCATTCCCAGCCGATAGTATTTTATTAGTGTCAAATATGCAATGAACGCAGTCATATCCGAGGAGTCGATTTTTGGCAAACTATGATCCAATTGTTGGAATCGGGCATGATCCGGGGAAAATTCTTGATACCCTTAACCAAGACCATTAACTTCGGCTGATTGTTAGAATTGCATTAATTAAAGTGTTTAATGAACATAAATGAACAAGCATGTTGTAGAGAAGAGGAATATAATATTTCAAGACCAGCAATCATAAGATCACGTCGTTTGATAACGGAGTTCGTCCAGGAGGGACTACATCTCCGGGCCTCGGTGTCAAGATGGTGTAGGCCGCTGCATTAAGTGTTGTAAGAAGTAAAGATGTACATGGATGTGTTTTTTCTAACATACAAGGAAAACGACCTTACGCATGAGTGGCTAGACCTCTCTACGAAATGTTCCACTACAGAAATGTCATGCATAAAGAATACTCCTATCAGTATGACAATAGCTCACACATAAAGACTGTGAGTATCCCGCCAATGTGGCAAACAAGGGATCTTAATGACATACATGTGACATGGAGTATCCTGCCAACATGGCATAAAGGGATCTCAACAACATATATGAGTATCCTGTCGATATGGCATCAAGGGATCTCAAACATAATACAAGTCCATGACAAAAAGTACATCAATAACAAAACAAGACAAGATCCCATGACTTATACATCAATAGGGATCTGTACAACACTAAGCATCTCAGGAAAAAAGAAGTACATGAAATCAACTCATCATATACCTCACACTGAAGATGATTGAATAATGGGCTATTGCGTGACTGGATCTGAAATCACCATCACAATCGTGGCGTCGAAAGGTGTGAAATCGACTGCTCACTTGCTGAAAAATGATACCTGCAATTTCACTTCAAAAAGTGACTGGAAATATAAATCCCAGATGGAAAATTTGAATGCGCCATCAGATTCGTGACATTGAATAGCGCAAAATCGACTGTCGATTTTCTAAATTATGAGAAAGTGAAGATCTAGGGCAAACACGAATCTTTTAGATTCCCCCTAGATTCCTCCAAGATGCTGCTCCAAGGATGGACTGGAAATATGAAACTAAAAAGGCGAATCCAACCTCGCCATTGTGTTCCCTACAAAAAACTGTGAAAAATGACTGTAAACTTGACTATATTCCGACATGGAGAAAAATTACCTCTCTAGGAAAATTTCAAGGCTCATTGTTTCACTCCCTATTTCTGAGCCTGCTCATGGTTCTATCTCTCCTGAAATAAAAAATAATCTGCCTCAAACTATGCGCGCATTCTTCTCCTCGATGGCCTGGGCGCACTGTGCAAATGACGGGTTTAAATACAAAATCCGAGCTAAGTTTTACATAGGAGTTGGTTGGCGTAGTGGTAAAGTCCGCAAATGGAGGAGGAATGATGTGGAGGAGGGTTGGGTTTAAACCTAGCACGCTCCATACTTAGCGCATAATTTGTTTTGGATTTAATTTTTGGGTGAGCAGGTCTGCTCCACACGGCCCAACCCTACCGGCTCTACGTGCACATGTGGATATGAGCTCCATTATAACAAACATTTGTTTTATATGTTTTAAAATAAAACATGTGTTCATATATAGTATGGTATGTGGTTACACCATAACCTTTTAATACAATCAACCCTTTAATGCATTCCCCACTTAATTTTTTTTCTTTGAATTTTTTTGAATAAATTTTGCCATATAGTTATTAAAATAACTATTTAATTATTTGATTTTGTTTGTTTGTTAACTATTTTTGTCATATATTTATTCTTTTTTTAATGATTTTTGTTTAAATATGTTTATGTTTATCATTTTTTTGTAGGTTGAGGACCAATTCTAGCACGCCATGTGTCATGGTCTAATAGGCTGTTATGTACGTGTGGGTCCCACCTGCTGACTGAGATGCCATGTGGCACCCTGTGGGCCCCACTTTTCCTTTGTCTTATCAAACTTTAAAGAGCCATAAGTTGATCATACACACTCGGTTTCGAGTGTCGTTTGTACCACCAGAAATCTCTCACCAAGCTCTATGACTTGAAATTGGTTTGAGAGTGTTTTGAATACTTTGAATTTTGAGCCCTCTTTGTCCTGTGTGTCTCTAGAGCCACCTTGATCAATCCTTCCCACTGAGGAGCTTTTGGTCCTCCAAAAGCATCAAGAACAACCTGCAATTGTTGTGTACTTTCTGTGCACCACAAGTATCCTGAAAAGGTCCAGTCTCCCATCTCCTTCACCTTTGTTCTTCGGAGCCTTGAGTGATGAGCTGACACCTACATCCTCTGCAAACCTGTAGTACAATCTCCTGCAAATTACATACTTAAATTGACCAACTATGACCCAAAACATCTCCCATACTTTCCATGAGTTTATAATAGGTACTTGGTGGTCAAGTTTACATCAAGATGGAAATCACACCCCAGCTATCATTACAAGACAAGACATCATTGTCGCATTTTGAAGTGATCGCAAACACCTCATCACTTTTACATGAAAGAAATGCATCACACTACTTATAAATCAAGGCCAAAATATCATTATTGCTTCAACAAGTGACGAAAAAACACATCATCACTTTTACAGTGTAACATGCAACAAATGATTTACAGAATAAGGCCATGACAAGCTAACACCTCTAGAAAAACAATCTAGAAAAATCATCTCTCACTTATCAAAGTGAATGGGTCACCCCCTTGTGGGAGATTTACTTGTCGATCAGCTCTTTCGACTGGTTCATGCACGGGCACTTTGTCTTTAAGGCGCTACTCTAGATGGAGTCTCCAACACGTGGCTATTTGATGGCCACTTCGGTCGCAATGAGTGCAAAAGGTCTTTCTCCTCCAAACCTACTTAACTGATTTTGTTTCCTACTGGGGGAGAAGGCTTTCCATGCCTCATCCTCCTTTGTGCTTCCATCCTTTTCCAACACTTAGAAAACATATGTTTATGTAAACCACAAAAATGGCACATTTTACGATACCATGAAATTTTACGACCGTGGTTATCAACATTCTTATAATAAAAATGCACTATGGAATAATGGGATTTATTATACCTTCTCTAGTAGTCTCTGGTGCGATCATGATGATGGGAGCTCACGTCAGCTCTTTCACTGAAACATGCGTTACCATGGAATGATGGCGAAGTGTTCCCATCATTCATGTCCTCTGGTTAGTTCAACAAAGTTTGTTTGCCTTTGATTTCCTTCGAACATCCTCCTTCAGTGTACCCCAAACCTGCATAAAGAGGTCTTTGCACAACCTCCAATGGTTGGGTTATGCTTTGACCACAAACACCAAGTCCTCATCCTTTGTACCTCATCTTGGTGAGGAGTCTCATGGCGATTCCTGAAATGGGCATCTCCACACTTCCAACTGAAATGATATCATGTGAAGAAACTGAAGAGAAATCAACACAGTTTACCTTAGTTTTCGATTACGAAACAGGTGAAGAAGGTTTCTCTAAGCCTTCACTATGCTTTGCTTCCTCCAAGGTCTCTGTCGCGGCTTGTAGCTAAAGTTGCAACCGCTGCTCCTCCTCCTTCTTCTTGTAGGAATGCCTTCAAAGCATCATGATCCGCTTGAAGAATTTCGTTGTTGCGCTTCAATCCTTCCCACGCCTCTGTTGTGGCTTTCAACTAAAGCTGCAAATGATGTTTGTCCTCATTTTCTTCCTGTAGGAGTGTCTTCAATTCATCGTTCTCTACTGCTTGTTTTTCATAAGCCTCGTACAACATGTCCGCTTTCTCGAACACCTTGAGCATGGTCTCGTACATGTCCTTGACACTATCCATGGCTCAAATCAACGAACCTTCAATGTTCATGCTTGCAATCCAGTCAACAAGAAGACCTGCTCTGATACCACTTGATCCAGGGTAAATTCTTGATACCCTTAACCAAAACCTTTAACTTCAGCTAATTGTTAGAATTGAATTAATTAAAGCGTTTAATGAACATAAATGAAAAACTGTATGTTTTAGAGAAGAGGAACATAATATGTCAAGATCAACAATCATAAGAACACGTTGTTTGATAATGGAGTTCATCTAGGAGGGACTACATCTCCGAGCCTCGATGTCAAGATGGTGTAGGCCACTGCATTAAGTGTTGTAAGAAGTAAAGATGTACACAAATGTGTTTTTTCTTACATACAAGGAAAATGCCCTCATGCAGGAGTGGCTAGACCTCTCTACGAGATGTTCCACTGCGGAACTCTCATGCATAAAGAAGAATCCTATCAGTATGACAATAGCTCACACATAAAGACTGTGAGCATCCTGCCAATGTGGCAAACAAGGGCTCTTAATGACATATGTGTGACATGGAGTATCCCGCCAACATGGCATAAAAGGGATGTTAACAACATATATGAGTATCTCGTCGATATGGCATCAAGAGATCTCAAACATAATACAAGTCCATGACAGAAAGTACATCAATAACAAAATAAGACAAGATCCCACAACTCATACATCAACATGGATCTGTACAACACTAAGCATCTCGGGAAAAAATAAGTACATGAAATCAACTCATCATATACCTCACACTGAAGATGACTGAAGAATGGACTGCTACATGACTGGATCTGAAATCACCATCACAATCGTGGCATCAAAAGGTGTGAAATCGTCTACTCACTCGCTGAAAACTGACACCTGCAACTTCACTTCAAAAAGTGACTGAAAAATATAAATCTCAGATGGAAAATCTGAATACGCCATCATATTCGTGACGTTGAATAGTGCAAAATCAACTTTCCATTTTCTGAATTCTGAGAAAGTGAAGATCTGGGGCAAAAAAGAATCTTTTAGATTCTCTATAGATTCCTCCAAGATGCTGCTCCAAGGATGGACTTGAAATTTGCAACGTAAAAGGCGAATCTGACCTCGCCATTGCGTTCCCTTCGAAAAACCGTGAAAAATGACTGTAAACTTGACTATATTCTGACATGGAGAAAAATAACCTCCCCAGAAAAATTTCAAGGCTCATGGTTCCGCTCCCTGTTTCCGAGCTTGCTCATGGTTCCATCTGTCCTGAAACAAAAAAATAATATTCCTTGAACTACGTGCGCACTCTGCGCCTCCATGGTTGGGTGGACTGTGCAAATCCAAGAAAAATTTTAAGCAGGAATTGGTTGGTGTAGCGTTAAAGTCCGCAAATGGAGGAATAATCTTGTGGAGTTGGGTTGGGTTCAAAGCCCGCAAACTCCATACTTTGCGCATAATTTGTTTTGGATTTAATTTTTGGGTGAGCGGGTCCGCTCCAGGCGGCCCAACCCTACCCGCTCTACGTGCACATAATGGATATTTGCTCCGCTATAACAAGCGTTAGTTTCATATGTTTTAAAATAAACATATATGTTCATATATAGTATGGTATGTGGTTACACCATAACCATTTAATACAACCAACCGTTTAATCCATTCCCAGCTTAATGATTTTTCGTTGAATTATTTTGAATAAATTTTGTCATATGGTTGTTAAAATAACTATTTTATTATTTGATTTTGTTTGTTTTAATAACTATTTTTGTCATATAGTTATTATGACCAATGTTAGTGCGTCATGTGTCATGGTCTAATAGGCTATTATGTATATGTGGGTTTCACCTGCTGACTGTGATGCCATGTGGCACCCTGTGGGCCCCACTTTTCCCTTGTCTTATCAAACTTTAAAGAGCCATAAGTTGATCATACAAATTCGGTTTCGAGTGTCGTTTGCACCACTAGAAAGCTCTCACCAAGCTCTATGACTTGAAATTGGTTTGAGAGTGTTTTGAATACTTTGAATTTTGAGCCCTCTTTGTTTGGTATGTGTCTTTGGAGCCACCTAGTTCAGGGAAACACATCAAGTCAGAGTTTCTATTAGTTCCTATTCCTTCATAGTTGTAATCAAATTTTTGATGACCTGGGTCAATTAAAAATTGTGAAAAACTCCTGAAGGCATTATTACTCCATACATGGATCTTGTGTCATGGTAAAACTATGTTCATGTCTGAAATTTTTGCCCGATTCTATTAGATTTTTCACTAAAATAGAGAGTACTTTT